>NOKP01000006.1:0-69989 GCA_002682825.1 Neonectria sp. B-13 | reverse complement strand
ACCTATATATCGAATTGAAAGAACATCCAAGCCTCATTTCTACGCTGCAAATTGCAGCTCAAAAGTCTGGCCTAGGGCATATAAAACAGCCTATGATCAATTGCTTTAGACCTAAGAAATTGGTCCAATTGGCAGTCTTTGGCTGCAACATCCTACTGCAAGACGGAATCCAGCTTGATACAGCAACAGCCCAGTGGATTGCAATAGAACAGCTCTTTCTAGAGAGGCTAGCTCTAAAGCTAGAAAGGAACAGCAATATCACTGCTACAGAGAAGGAGTTCCTCAAGAAGCTGCACGACTGCATTGGAAACCGAGGGAATCTGGTCATCTCTAACATCGGCCACGAAGCATGGAGGGATTTGGCGGAGGGAGTTCTGGGAAGCTGGAGGGGGCAAAAGTCAATAATTAGGTTCAAAATCCAAAGATCTATCCCCCCGTTAAGCTCAAGCAAAGGAAACACGTGACTGTTCAGCGCAATTGCGGATAGGCAGAAACAGTAGTCCAAACAGTAGTTTCAACAGTGAATAGTATTATATATAACCTATAGTTAGTACTTACTTATCTTATAATTACTAAGACTACTAAGGATCCTTTTATTAAGAAGGAAAGTACCCTTAGAGAGTACCCTATAACTATAAATATTAATACTCTTACTTTAGTTAATACAGTATATAAGGAGTATATACCTACTCCTCTTTGTCTTATCTTATTCCATAAAAGTACTCCTACTCATTATAGAGTAGGTACTAGCTTTATGCTATATTATATAGACATCTCAATTGTTAAAACACTTATACAGTCCCCTAACCTATCTCTTCTAACCTCTACCCCTTATAATCCTACTCTTCCTCCTTAGAAAGTAATCAAAGAGCCCTTACCCCTTATACATAAGTCTTCTTAGTAAGCTAAAAAGTATAAAAGTAAGAATAAGAGAAAAGATAAGGCTATAGCTAAGGAGATTATTATTCCCTCTAAGTCTATTAATAAGCTCTTAATAGACCCTCTATATAATTCTATCTGTTTTACCTTTAATTCTAAGCATAAGACTTTCTCTCCTCTAACTAAGAAGGTTAAGACCTTCTATTCATTAGTATAGACTCTTAGTTCTTTATAATACTATACTTATACTAGTTTTATTTAGCATTTTCTAAGCACTTACTAAGATAATCCTAATTATCCTACTAATAGTAGTTTTAAGTCTTTTACTATTTAAGACTTATATATTTTCTAGATTCTTATAAGGGATCTTATATTATTTTTAGACTTTCTATAGTAATAGTTTAATATAGGTTTTAGAGCTAGTAAGAGAGCTTAGTCTTTAGATAGGTATAAGGTTTTTAGTAAGATAATATTAAGATAATAATCTCTTATTATACCTTTAGTACTAATAACAATAGATTTACTTATTATTCTACCTTTTATATATCTATCTTTATTACTTATAATATTACTAAAGGATCTTTAAAGTATTTTCTAAGTATTATTCTAGCTCCTAGGTATTATATTCTATTAGCTAGTCTATCCATTTGACTTAATAGAAATTTTATTCTACCTTCTCTTTATAGCTTATAATATCCTTTACTTCCTATTTATCCTCCTCCTCTTTGAGCTTTAGTAAGATTGGTAAGCCTTTGGCTACTGCTTGATTATTACTTAACTATAGCTTTAGAAGAGTAATAGAAAATATATTATATATCCTTTGGTATTACTCTAGAAGGTATATATAGTAGGTCTATTTTCCTATTCTTTCTATAATAACTACTTTAATAAATTTAAAAGCTAGCTTTTAGTGTTTAAAGTAGAAGTTTCTTATTAATAGTCCTATGATCTACCTTTTATAGTATTCTTAGAGCTTATGTTATTAGTTATAGTATTTTACTTAAGATTCTACTACTCTCTATTAATATTTTAGGGCTTTAGTATATACTTACTAAAGGGTTATAATATATTCTTATACTTTTTATACCTTTAACTTTATATATTCTAATATATACTCTATTAGTCTAAGGTAATATCTATATAAAGCTTATATTAGTAATACCCTAATAGTACTATAAGTATTATTATTATATGTAAATTCTACTTTTAATAGTTATATAATCTATTATTATAGAGAGTTCTTAGTATATAGTTAAAGGTACTTTTTTAGTACTTAGTTTATCCTTTTTATTTATCTATCTATCTATAGGTAATATATAGTAGATAGTTAGTAATAGGTTATTCTTTCTTTTATTAGGTTCTTTTAGAATTAACTAATAAAGAGCTTATCTTAATTACTTATAATGCCTTTTAGTACTTTAAACTTATATTCTATATATTTATATAAGATCTATACTATTTATACTATATTAAGTATCTTCTTTATTAGAAGGAATATTATATACTTTATTATATAATAGATAATAATAAGGATTATATTATATTCCTTACTATCTACTTAAGCACTATTTAATAAGCCTATAATAAAGTTTAAGCTGATTTCTTAGAATGAGTATACTAATAGTAATAGTAATTGCAATTGCCTATAAGGTTTATACCTTAGTGTATATATACTCTAGTATTACTAATACTTCTAGGTATAATCCTTTATATCCTTAGAAATCTAGTTCTAGTAGAACTTATATATAATAAGCTTTAAAGTTTTAATAGCTTTTATGTATTCTAACTATAGATTATTATAGTATTAGTAAAGGATCTCTTATCTTATTATATATTAGTCTAGGATTATTAACCTTCCTTTGAAGAAAAAAGTACTTTATATATTATAATAGTAATATTCTTAGTTTCTAGCTGCTTTCTAAACCTTTACTAACTATTATTAGTAGAATTAATCTTTAGTTTATAGTCCTTAGACTAGGTCTTCTAACTTATAGAATAATTATAAGAGAAATGCAATTTTACTCTTTATAAGTTCTTTTATAATAGAGTATAAAATATATTACTCTAGAATAATAACCTTAGCTTTAATTAAGTCTTTATAGTATTATAAAAAGGCTGGCTTTTATTGAGCAGTTTTTAACTATTTAGTGGTTATATCTATAGCCTATCTAGTGTATATAGTAACTATAGAAATAAATACTAAGTTTAATATTATATTAAGGGGTCTATTGGCCTAGGGCTAATTGAGAAGGGAAGAGTCTTCTTAGGGCTTCTTACTTATTAAGTTTACTTTTATAGTCTATATAAATACCTTAGTAGTTTTATTCTTATTTAGTAAGTTCTTAATTATTTAATGGACTTTTAGTATTAGTACTTTAATTAGGTTGAGTTTCTTAGCTAATATAAAGAGTATATCCTTATATGCTATCTCTTCTATTATATAGTTTAAATGCCTTAATAGCCTATTAGCTGGATTAATAGCTCTTGGTTAGTATTATATTTTGAAATTGAAAGAGGCTAATTAATATACCTATTTAATAAGCCTTCCCTAAAGGTCTTATATAAAGGCTTAAACTATACCTATTAGGGCTATATAATTTATTAGTAGTATGAATTTCTTACTTAGTCTTAGAAGGTAGTAACTCTAATGCTTTAAGCTCTTAATAATAGCTAATAGTTCCTATTAGCTTATAGCTTAATACTATTCTATTTCTAAGAGCTTCTATAACTAGTAAGCAATAAGTCTATATTACTTATCTATTAGTTAGGATAGAATACCTAATACTATCTTAGCTAAAGTATTAGTCTTAACCTTTAAGTAGAGTTCTAGATTTTAGTATTAGAGAATGATTATAAAGTAGAAAGTATTCTTTAGTTCTTAAAGAGCTTTGTTTTATTACTTTATCTAATGGAATTTACCTATCTTATAACCTTTCTAACTATCTTTTAGTATTATAATAAATAGCTCTATAATCTTAGAGTACTTAGGTATAAACTTCTAATAGAAATTATAGAATCCTAAAATAACTTAAATATCCTTAAAGTTCTTAAGTATTAACTATTTAATAATTGCTTAGACTCTCTTTAGGTTTATCTTAATCCCTTCTTAAGTAATAATATACCTAAGGAATTTAATCTCTTATTAATAAAATATATACTTAGATAGCTTAGTATACAGTTAGAAACTCTATAGCCTTTAGAGGACTTCTTTTATATCCTTAGTATATTAGTCTCTATCTTAAGAATAGATTATAATATTATCTAAGTATATAATATAGATTATATTTAATAGTCTAATAAGTACTTAATAAATATATACTTAGAATATTACTAGAGTATTAATTAATCTAAATAGTATAACTATATACTAAAAATGCCTATAGTATATTTAGAATATAGTCTTTTAGTAGTTGCTAGACTTAATATAGATTTAATAGTAGGTATCTTAGAGGTTAATCTTTATGATCTATTTAGCTTCTATAAGATAGTCTAATAGGTCCTTAATCAATAGTAAGAAGTAATAATTCTTAATTGTAATTGTATTAAGACCTTAATAGTCTATATATAGCCTTAGTATACTATTCTTCTTAGGGATAAAAAGTATTAAGGCTTTAGTCTTACTAATGGATTATTCTATCTAACTACTCTAAAGATACTTCTTAATATATTCTCTTAGGACCTTACTTTATTTCCTATTAGTAGGATATAATAGTTTATATAAGGGTTTCTTTTCTTTCTAAAGGTTAATAATATACTTTGCTTCCTTTAGAACTAGGAAGTCCTTAGCTATTAGCTTACTAAAGGTACTACTTATCTCTTTAAGCTCTAGGGGAAGAGTTCCTAGTCTATTCTCTGTATCCTTATCTAGTGTACTTATTAGCCACTTGTCTAGTAATAGTATACTATAAATGTATATTATAAAAGCTTTCTTACTATTCTTAATTAGCTCTTTTATAAAGGTCTTTAGATCTACTAGAGTAATTAGCTTATAGTTCTATAAATATATATAAGTATTAATCAGTATGCCTTTCTTACCTATTAAGTCTAATAATAGGAGGAGATTATTAGTTCTAGTAAGGTATTATACTTTAGTAAATAGTTATTAGATCTTCTAAGGGTATTCTTAAGAATCAATTAGGAAGAATATTAACTAATAGACCTATAGTATAGAAGTAGTAGTTTTATTAAAGCTAGTAAGACTTAGTACTTTTTAGTCCTTTAGCACTTTAAGGCCTAATTCTTTAACTAGCCTTATACTAATAATATTAACCTAAGTATAAGTATTTATATCTATTTAGACTATTTACTCTTTGTATATTTAGAGGATAATTACCTAGTCTTAGATAATCTATCTAATAGGTATTATTCTTAGCTTTAGTACTAAGGTTTTAAAGGTAACTCTAGTACTTACTTATTTCCTAATGAGTTTATATCCTTAATATAGCTATTAACTAATTATATCTGAATTTTCTTCTTAAGGTAGCTTCCCTTAGTATCTTAGCTCTATAATTATTAGAAGAGCTTATAATCTATAGATATATATCCTATTTTATTATAGTTATAATACTTAATATTAAGTAGAGGACTTCTATTATATATTTAGTAATCTTATAGTCTTTAGGTAGTAGAAGCATTCCTAGGGTATAATAGTCTAAGGCTCTATAAGCTGCTTCTATTTAATAAAGAGCTATAGTATTTAAACTATCTATCTTAGCCCTAATAGTTTAATATTATTTTTCTAGGTTCCTTCTGCTCTTTATATAAGATACTATACTTATAGCTATTGTTCTATATAGGCTTACTATTATAGTATATATATAGCTATAATCTCTTAGCTTTATTTATTATATCTTAGGGATTAATAAGGTCTACCTTTAGATAGTCTATCTCTCTATAGAGGGGTTTCTTTAGGCTATAGTAGTACTAGTATACTAAGTTAAATTAGTTTTCCTAATCTTCTATTCCTAGTAAAGTATATATAGTAAGCTAAATGCTAAAATAGCTTATTAGTAATTGATTATTGCTCTATTAAAGCTTTAGTAGTTTATTATATAACTATTAGTCTTATAGTAATAAGTCTATATATCTTTTATAAATAAAGTTAAGAAAATTGTTTTAAGAGGGTTCTATAAGGTTCCTTATATAGTTATACTATTATATTTATAGTAAATAGCTGAACTTTATTATAGACTATTTAATCTTTTAAGCATTTAAGTAGTCTACTTAAAGGCTATTCTCTACTTTAATTATATAGATTTAGTTATTAATCTAAACTCCTATAGTATTATTCTATAGGAATTAATAGTTATATATAGAGGGTTTATTTTAGTCCCTTTTAGGTATAATAATTACTAGTTGTTTAATAAGTTATCTTATGAATTCTATCTATTAGGCTATTTACTATATAAACATCCTAATAACTACTTATAGCTTAGATTCCTTTTAGTCTTAGCTTTATTATAAATAGGATTCTAAATATTCTCTGTATAATTACTATTAACTATAATCATTTAACCCTTATAATACCTCTTAGTATAGTTATTAAGATTCTAAGTGTTCTTTATATAATTATAGAACATTCAAATAGCCTTAATACTTATTGTATATTAGGGACTAATTCTAATATTAAAAGCTATTATTATAGATATTAAGGGTCTTACTTCTAGATAGATAGTAACCTATAGCTTCTAGTAATATAGGACTTCTTAAAAAGGGGTAGGTTTCTATAGCTTCTACTAATACAGCTAAGGATAGTGCTTTCTAGTCATTCACTATTTCTTCTATGATTAGTTATTCTACTGATTGGAGGGTATCTTATCCTAGCTCCTTTAGGATTATAGCTTATATTGCTTTCTTAATTGTTAGTTCCTTTTATAAGGGATTTTCTACTGGTTGAAGAGTAGTTAGTAGTTGTATTATTTATACTAGAGTTAGTTATAGATTCTTTATTGCTATAATATTTATGCTGATTACCTAAGTAGGTATAGAAGTTAAAGAATTATAAAGGTTAGTTTGACTAAGGTAAGATATTAGGCTTGAAGGATAGGTATTAATATATTATAAGACTTTAACTTAGTGAGCAGTTAGAGATTGCTTGCTAAGGACTCTATATAGTCCTTATAGGGCTAGGCCCCTAGCTATAGTAGCTGTAGTAGCTTTACTCTGAGGTTGGCTGTATAGGTCTATCCTCTTACAAAGTTATAGCATTGCTTACTACTATATTTAGGCTAATAGAGAAAGCCTTAATATTATTATTAGTAGCCTTAAAGCTGAATCTTATATTAGTAATTAGCTTTTAAAAAGAAGAGCTTTATAGGTTATAATAGCATAAGAACAGCCCAAAAGGGGTAAGAACTTATAAGTAATAAGCATTAAAGTAATAAAGCTTAATAGATTTAAAATCACTAGTCTTAAGGTTATAAAAATATAATAAAAAGAACTAATAGACACTATTATTACCCTTAATAAGAGTATTACTATACTTAGAGTCCAGTATATCCTTATTAATAGTACTAAAGCTAAAGCTATTACTATCTATAATACTATAAATATAAGAAAAGACCTTACTAAGGGCAATAATAGGATTTATATAGCTCTTAATTAGCTTTTTATAAATAAAGCATAAGACTATAAAGATTCTATCCTTCTTAGCTATAGTAGTACCAACTAGTACTATAATAAAGGCAATAATAGTAAACTTTATAATATTAATATTTAAGGTTTATAACTAAGATAAGAAGGTTTTTGAATCTAATAAAGAAATATTAGTATTTTAAAAGGAAAAGGAGTACAAAAGATACAGATATTAGAGATAGTCTCTTAGACTATAATAACAAAGAATAAAGTCAGACTACTCTTCACTTAGGGAAAAGGAACAAATATAAAGGAAGAGAATCTATAGATAATACTAAAGTACCTAAGAGAAGAATGAATATATTACAATTAACTCTATTATAATAAGTATAAATTAGACCTAAAGTTAATAAGATAAGGTTAATAAAGAGAGATAAAGAAAAGGATAAATAGGTATAAGGCCTAATATAAAGAAAAGAGAAAATAAAAAGAGAGAACATATTTAGTAGGTTCTATAGTATATAAAGGAGAAAAAAAAGGTAAAAGAAAGAAGAATAATAAGAGGAGGGCTAGGTTGGATAAAGATATAGGTCTTATGAATAAGGAGATAGATAAGCAACCTAAGATCCTTTCTTATCATAGTCTCTCTCCCCTACTAACTAAGATTCAGATTAGAGTAGAAAGGTATAAATACCTATAGTTAGCCTATAAGGTCCTAGTAAGCCCAGTGGAGGGGTCCTAAAGGCACCACCTAGGCTCTTTAAGTTATTAGCACTAGGCTGCCTACTAGCCTCTCTAGGAATGTCCTTATAAACCCTAGAGGCTTAGTAGTCCCTAGCATAGTCAAAGCCATAGATCCATTATTACCTTATGTATACATACACTTATAGTAGTATTTCTTAGCCCCCTTTAGCCCTTTAGCTATTATAGTAAGCTAAGCAATAGATAGAAATGCTAAGCAAAGAGGCCTAAGATATACCTTAAGGATCGCTAGGGCAGGGACAAGGGGCCCAATCTATTGCTTACAGCTTTAACTCTCCTATCTTTATACTCAGCATAGGATCCTAACCTAGTAACTACTATCCCAATCAGGACTACTATAAGTCTATAACTACTATAATATAGGATAGTATAAAGGGCTTCTACTCATACTATACCTAAGCTTATATTACAATCCTTATGCTATATGTATACCCCTCTCTCTAGCTGTTATTAAAGATAAAGTATAATACTATAGATAGTTCTAGATAGTCCAAGTCTAAGATGCCTTATAGGGTTTCTTTTATAATACTTACTTATTCTATAGACTATACTTACATTTAAGTCTTATATTATTATAGTAGATTAGACTGTATATCTATTGGCTTAGAGTATAATAGAAGATAGAGATAGAATAATAGATTATGGATATTAAAAGGCCTTACTTTA
The DNA here is from genome assembly GCA_002682825.1 of Neonectria sp. B-13. Lineage (NCBI taxonomy): Eukaryota > Fungi > Ascomycota > Sordariomycetes > Hypocreales > Nectriaceae > Neonectria > Neonectria sp. B-13. Next base: position 61,109 of record NOKP01000006.1, on the reverse strand, counting down.
ATAGGGGTATATAATAGTGAGAAAGTAGAGACTTAATAGGCCTAATAACTTACTAAAGTTTGTGCTTAGTAGTAATGTATTAGCTTTTAGTATAACTAATACTTAATATATACTAATATATATATATAATATAATAGATAATAGTAGTAATAGAGAAAGCCCATTATATAGTATACTTCTAGATGCTTATGACCTTTAGCTTATGCTCTAATAGATAGATAAATGAATCATCTGAATACCCTAAATCCTATCCAGAGGATTATTATAGATTGCTAGCCTATAACTTAGTAGGTAATAATATTGAAGGATAAAAGGCAGCCTACTCCTATTGTATAGTATTATCTTATACAGATAAATACACAGATAGATAGAACAAAAAGCCCTACTACCAACCAATGTAGATCATAGAGATTACAGAGCCAGTTTCTCAACTCTAAGGCTCTAGTGCCTTTCGTAGATCTCGCCTAGACCTGCCAGTGCAGGGGTCAGCATGGATGCCAATGTATGCACTGCCCTGCACTGTACTTAGTACCTCGCCCAGTGCTGCTACCACCTAATCCTCCGTCCTCCCCCTTGACCCTTGTCCTCTTGTTCATTGCATTGTCCTCGAATCTTCTGCGGGATGCCAAATAAGCTCATGGTGCGGATCCCAGTCTTTATAAATCCGTCCTATCCCCTTTCAGCCCTCTGGCCAGGGGTCAGGGAATGATGCGCTCAGGGCAGACATCCTGAAACCCGCTAGAACGCAACGGCCGGCTCCACCTCTGCAGCCGCTTCCATTCGTCATTGGACCAATCCCAAAAATGCACTAGTGTCTGAGGAACACTGCAAGCCTGCATCTATACTGCAGTTGGTCCTTCTCATGTTCCTCCACCAAAAATAAAGCCCAAAGTACCTACCAAAGCTGACATAGCAACTTGCAACGTTAAACCATAAGAATCTAACACAAGCTATTCTTACCTCTACTCATGACTCGTCCTAAATCTGGATTCTACTTGGAGCGACCAGCACAATAGGGAAGTCCTAAAGACCACCCAAAAACTACCCAGATAATAAGTCCACTCACTCTTCCTCATCTACGCCAAACTCCATGCCTCAATCCTGGCCGGCACCAGTTCCCGATATGTTCATCCTTTGTTAACACTATATCCATAGTATGGCCAATCAGTCATACATCTCATCTACCCTTAAAACAAGTGCCTACCTATATATTGGTACTATGCGCTAGAAACACCCAAAGAGCAGCCCAATCCCTAGCTGCCTTATCAAATCCCTCTATATAGCTAATGTCTAGTATAATAAGGCATCCAATCCTTTGCCCACTACTAAAGTAGCATATAATATTGCCTTATCTTATAATGTTAATTCTAGGCTAGCCTAAGCTACTAAGGTTACTAAGGCTCCTAGACTCACCAATCTAACAGCCAGCGCCTCCATTCTACTTTAGCTTACCATTCAGCCCAGACCTAGCTATATTACAACCTGGCTCTTAATACCCTTATTATAGCTATATTCTTATTAATTTTATTTTTATTATTCTTAGGCTATTTTCTCTAAAGCAAATATCTATAAATACATAAATAGTATTACAGCTAAAGCACCTCCTTATACCCAACAGCCTTATGACTCTTAGAGCTCCTCCCCCAATCAGCTCTTCTACAGCCACTAGCTTTATCCTATATCACTTACCACATTACTATATCATCACTCCCAGCTATAGTTATAGTACCCACTTCCCATATCTATATTCAAGCCAAATCAGCATTAAGGACTTCTAGCATCTAAACCTAACTATTACAATACCCTAGTCTCAATAGGATAGATATATATCCAAGTTTAAACACCCTAGACTACTTCAATACTAGTAACAGCTGCCCATTCCTAATGCCAATAGGCATAGACCTAGGTGAACAAGCAGTCTATACCACTGTATACCTTATCTCCTTTCCTATTACTTCCCGTACAGATTCAGTTAAGACCCTAGGCGCTTGTTAATTCTTAGTGGCAAGGCAGGTTCCGCAGAATGCGCTGTACTCTCTTCGTCCAGAAAATCAAGAGCTAAGGCAAACAGCATGCCTGTGCTATTGGTACGCCCATGCTGCAAGGAGGGAAACGGCGATTGTGCGAGCCTCGGAGGAGGAAGCGGCCTTCTGCCAACGATCATAAGTTGATCAAGCCGGGAAGAATAAGTGATAATAAAAGTTACTCATGAAAGTGAAAAATGGCTGCTGCGACAGCGGTCTCAATTGCAAGACACAAGACAAGAAAAATGACAGCCTAAAAACAAGTGATAAAATTGATGAAGAGGAAAAAGGATGCCGGCCAATAAGTGGCTTCACCAGATCTCAGGCAGACATGCATGACCAGCCTGCGGCCACAGGCGCAGCTCCTCAAGCCACAGTCAAAGCAGGACTGAGGCCTGCTCGATCCCAGCATCAAGCCGCTACCTCTGTCGACCCTACACTGGATCCTTCTCGTTGGCCCTCGGCACCCTATGTGGTGTGATCATGTACCAGAATAGCCAAGTGGTGTTTTCTGCATTGATAAAAATCTGGTTGATGGTTCGTTTGGTGCTTTCAGAAATACGGATAAGCCTGACCAGAAACAGTAGATAGAGAATGAATAGTGCTAGTTCATAAGATAGCAACGTAATATGAAAGATGGCTATGGCCTAGCAGTGGTGGGCGAGATCCACTGAGCCGAGTTCGTGCTACCATCCCCACGCAAGATGAGCCGTCCAAAAGGAGGAGGCAGTGTGGGCAATAGAGATCAGCCAAAACGTAGCGAAAACGCAAAGGCGTGTCTGCTACAAGAAAGTCTTTCTGATGCTGTACCAAGGGACTGTTCCCCAGATGACCCTGGTGAGAAAGATGGTGTAGAAGACGAGGAATGCAAACACTTGGTGCATCGGCTGCGAGTCGTCGCTCATCTGCAGCTAGAGGAGCTGATGCGTGAACCAAGCAAAGTACCCTATCGCGCCTGGTACGCCAAAGAAAATGGCGAGGAGCATGGCAATCTCGACCAGGAGAAGGAGACAGCGGCCGGCGTACTCAATAATAAGGAGGCACATAGTAGTAAACACCATAATGGAATTTTATGTAGAAAGGGCACAGAAAGTAGATTTATGAAGGGGTTGACCCATTTGCTTTACAATCGGGCGAGCGTTTCACTGGAATATTTATCAAGCCTGCTTTAAAATCACTGCATACAGCTCAATGTCAATTATGAAAGCCCTAACTTTAGTGATTTAAATTGGGTCCTTGGCGCCAGCCACGGCGCGTAAATGAAACATAGGTCCTTGCTTGGTCCCTCTCCGGGCTGACCCCGCGAATGAAGCTTCTCAAGCCGGGCACTGCCCTTGAGTCATTCTGGGACCCTGGCAAGCTAGGGGGAGATCCGTTGAATAAAGCGTTTAAGTTGCTCTATTTACTTCTCCTCTTTTGTGTTGCATTAATGTACTGATTCATGTTACCCTGCCTTCAGTCTACCTCCCCGGCCTTCGGTGGGGTTCGTTCGGCGGCGGTCCCCATCCTCCACTCCTCCACTCCGAATGATCAAGCAGTCATTCGACACCACAGAAGTACTACTCCCAAAGAACGGTTCTAATGGAGCTCCACTGAATGACAATTATGCAGATCCATTCTTTCCCCCTCTGGCTTATTCTTTGGGGTTGTTGCCTCTATTCTTCGGTCTGTTCGACTAGCATCAACAAACCAAATCATAATTAGATCTACAATCACAGCCCAGATACGGCATCAAACACAACATCAAGATATTTCTCTGTATTTCTAAGGAACTACCATCTACCCCTGCATAAGCTAGCATAAGCTAGTCCAACCTTGCCTAGCCTATAGCAAGCTACCTCAGCCAGGAGCCATAGAATTAGCTCTCTATAGTTAAAGGCAAAATGTTATTTAGATAGGGCAGAATAATTTCCTAAATCATTACCTTATGAGTAGTAAGGCTTACTATACCCAACTGCATACAAATAGTACAGCCTAATGACTGTATAACCAGGCTAACTGCTTATACCTTCTTCTAAAATAGTTAGTACTAGATTAAACTCTAGCCTAAGATACCTAGGAATAATTCCTATTATTATAGTTTCTAATAACTAGACTCTAATAGTATTAAGCCTCTAGTTATTAATAATACCTTCTATTTATTATTATAAAGTAAGTAATTATTACTTTATAATTAATAGGGATAGAAGTATACTAATATTCTCTACTACCTTCCCACAATATTAAGCTACTTTACCTCTATACTGGATCTAGTAATAATAAACTTATTATAGAACTAAGAACATTACTACTAGAAACTACTACTATTGCTAAATTTTCTACTCTCTTATACACTTAGGGCAATCCCTTTCTACAAAAGAGAATCATCTGCTCTAGGCATACAGTCAAAATTAGCCTAAGTCTATATAATGCCTTAGTCAATATTAGATCCTAATAATACTAATGCTTAATCTAGGCAAATACATTATATATTAACCAGAATGATACAGTTAAGCGTACTTCCTAGGTTTACCTTATAAGCAAGGTTTATTCAGCAGCAGTTATAACCATAATATAGCTTAGCACAGAATCAGACAGTATTATACAAGCATTTGAGTTCTTTTGCAAGTTCAACTTAGTATATTCTCACAATTCTACAAGTCTGCCGATCAGTAATACCAGAATTAGTTTCAATTGATCAGATGCTTTATTGTGTTTTTATCCTGGTTCTTATCTTAAGGGTTGAGAAAAGTGGTGCACTCACTTGTTTAGTGCACTTGCTTATCATGTACGTTAGTTATACAATAACTTACCATTGCACATTACTAACGTGACCTACATTGCTTACTATAACATCCTGATCTACTCGATTATCAAACCATACACCTTGGCCTACCCTATACCCATAGGATAGACCCGACCGTTACAATAGTTAAGTGTGTGTAACTCGCTTATATGCGCAACTCGCTTATAAATTATATTATAAATGTAGATATAATAATTTATTTTTAAGCTGGTTTCACTAGCATCTTTAACAAGTCTATTTAACACTGTTAATAAAGACATTACTAAATAAAGTACCTATTAATACAGATATTATATAGTTATCTAGTCTAAATAGAAATTCAGCTCCACTGAATAATCGGCTTAATAACCTTAAAGTGATATGTTAGTTTCTTTATAATTAAGGTAGTTTTAGCATGGGCTATCGTTTCAGAGATACTTACCTTACCTGAATGCATATCATCAATTGCCTGCTGAAGCTCAGAGAAGGGATAGACCTTGCAAAGCCTATCAATTGGGAAATGCCCTGCTTGATGCATAGAAACTAGCTGAGGAATGAGATCGGCAGGGTTGGAGTCTCCTTCAATAACTCCGATAAACTTCTTGTTTTCGAGAAGAAATGCGAGCGGATTGAGTTTGATCTGAGCGCCTACTGGCGGGACTCCAACTAAAACAGCAGTGCCAAGCGGACCAATAGCCTCGATGACGCTCTCAATGACCTTGGGGATTCCTGTACAGTCGATAGCAAATGATGCGCCACCATTGGTTAGTTCCTTGATTGCTTTCACGACGTCCGGTTCCTCAAGTGAGTTTATCGTGTCCGTCGCTCCGAGTTCCTTTGCCAGATCCAGTCGGGACTGAACAATGTCAACAGCGATGATCCGACCGGTCTTTAGGTACTTTGCGGCCATAAGAGCAGTAAATCCTACGCTACCGAGACCAAAGATCACCAGCGTGTCCTCCTCAGTTGGCTTAAGGATATTCATAACGGTACCCGCTCCCGTTTGAAACCCGCATCCGAGAGGAGCATACAAGTCCATTGACTCAGGGTTGGAGCACTTGACGACGCATTTCTCGTTGACAACTGACATCTTTGCAAACGACGATTGTCCAAAGTACTGACTTCTCACGGAGTGGCCAGTTTTGAGCCTAGCAGGAGTGCTTCTATCGCCGAGTCGCACAGCGTTATGATTGACTTGAGGATGAGTGTAGCAGAAGGCCGGATGGCCCGTAGTGCAAGGCTTGCATTCCCCACACATGTTGAAAGAAAGGGTTACTGCGTCGCCCACTTTGAGGCTGTCGTTCTTCACCTCCTTGCCGATTGCACGCACAAGGCCGGCGCCCTCGTGTCCGAAAATTGCGGGGAATTCGACCGTGGGCAGTAGGCCTTGCTGAAACACAATATCGGTATGACCTGAAAGCAAATTAGGCCGGTTTCATTGTGGATGTCTGCTCAAGAAGACTCAGACTCACATATCCCACTGTACTTCATCTCAATAAGCACTTCATCGGGCCGAACTTCATCTAGAATAATAGGAACAAGTTCAAAGTCTGCCTTTGCTTCGCGGACGACAAAGGCCACGGTTTCGATGTTTTCAAAAGAGTCAGGGGCGGGCTCTCGTGTTGGAGGAAGAGGTCTGGAAAATTCCAGATGCTGGGCTGCTGGTTTTCCCGCCTCTACAATGAGAGACTCGGTCAGAGGAAGCGCATGGACAAGGTTCTGATGTGTCGTTGACATTTTGCCAAACGTCGAAATACTGGCCGACAGCCGTGATGATGAAATAAGTAGAAAATGTAAGCGTCCTCAGTTGTCAAGGTGTGGTATGATAGTGGTAGACTGACGAGAAGACAATGTCGCTGACTTTCCACAGAAGCCGAGAGATGAAGGGCTTTTATCATCAATCCAGGCCAGGGTCGGTTTCGACAGTTCATGCGAGCTGGAGTGCTAAAGAGCACAAACAAGATGCATTGCCCCGGCTTCGCTAACTTGCCAACCCCAGAATTGCGGTTACTCCAGGTGCGGGGAAGTGGAGAACTCTGGGTCACGAGCAGGAGGCGTTTGGGTTCAACTTGGTCCGACATAGCCACATAACCAGGCTCATAACCGAACCGATTAGAGTTGCTAGTCCGTGCAGCAATCTCATCGGCGAACTAGTTGTGTCGGCTTCCCGGCAATCGTTTATGTCCATGAAGCTGTTGGCACGTGGCCAAATGGACGGGAGAGTAAAGCGCCGGTCGATGACGAAACGAAGCTTAGCCTATAGTAAGGAACGGAAATGGACCATGAAATGTAATATACATTGGGGCGAAGAGAATAATGCAGAGCTACTACTGGGGAGCCGAAAGACCCATGTTCAGGTAGACTGCCTTGGTCTCGGTGTAGTTCTCCAGCACCGCCTCACCACACTCTCGGCCCAGCCCGCTTTCCTTGTATCCGCCAAATGGAATAGACCAATGGACGAAATTGTACATGTTTACCCACGTAGTGCCCGCCTGAAGGGCATTCGTCACGCGAACCGCACGCTCATAGTCCTTAGTGTGAACAGCAGCCGCTAAGCCGTACGTGGTATCGTTGGCCAGCTCCAAGACTTCAGACTCGGAGGAAAACTTGGAAATAGTCACGACTGGTCCAAAAATCTCCTCCTTCATAATCTGAAAGGTGTCAAGATTTGTTGTGGGGTGGGGACATGAGACGACATACCTTCATGTTTGGCTTCACGTTTGTGAAGATGGTCGGTTCAATGTAGTAACCACCGTCTAATCCGGCCTGTGATGCCTTTCCGCCCAGCTGTATGGTCGCCCCTTCTTGCTTTCCGCTTTCGATATAGCCCAGAATCTTGTCGTACTGCATCTTGCTATTCTGTGGGCCTTGGTCTGTGGTCGCATCAAAGTTATCGCCGACCTTGACCTTTGACATCCGCTCCGTAAACTTCTGGACAAAGACATCGTAGACGTCTTCATGCACGTAGATACGCGTTCCTGCATGGCATGTCTGCCCAAAATTCATGTTGATACCCCAGGCAGACCAGTCCACGGCGTTGTCAATGTCGGCATCGGGGAAGACGATATTCTTGGCTGTAGGTCAGCAAACCGCTGTGACTTGGCCTAGGAAAGACGCTGGAACCCTACCGGACTTTTGCCCCCCAATTCTAAAGTAACCTTCTTCAGGTTGGAGGACGCCGATGCCTTCAATACTGCCCTTCCGGTTGCTGTGGATCCAGTGAACGCGACCTTGTCAACCCCATTGTGTGAGGCAATGGCATTTCCGACAGTTTTTCCATATCCGGAGACGTGATTGATCACTCCTGCCGGGAAACCAGCCTCCTTGATCAGTTCACAAATCTTGAGCGCAGCGAGGGGAGTGGCCTCGGCCGATTTGATCACCACCGTGTTCCCTGTGACAAGAGCAGGGGCAATTTTCCATATAAACATCATCAATGGGAAGCTAGAACCCGTCAGCCATGCTTGGAATTATCTTGAGCAGGAAAAAGAAAGATGACTGACTTCCACGGAATGATTTGACCACAGACACCAATGGGCTCGCGTCTGGTGTATGCAAAGGTTTTGGGGATGTTGAACGAAGTCATGCCCGTGACCTTGTCTGCCCAGCCTGCGTAATACTTCAATGTGCTCACCGATCCCGGAAAGTCGAGGTTTGAAGCCTGGCGGTACGTCTTTCCAGTGTCGAGCATCTCAAGCGCAATGATGTCTTCCTTGTCGCGTTCCATGAGTGTCGCAAGCTTGGTCAGCAACTCGCCTCGATGCACGGGATCCAAGGTCGACCATTCCTCACTTTGGAACGCTTTCCGTGCTGCCTGTACCGCTGCTTCGACGTCTTCTTCCCGGCCCTCTTCAATCTGGAGAATCTCTTTGCCCGTGCCCGGGTTTTCGACGGCGAATGCATTTCCCCCAATGGACTTTCTGAACTCGTTGTTGATGAAGATGCCCGTTGGAACGGAGACCTCCCGGCCAGCGATTTTGATCACCTTAGAAGGTGCTGTGCTGGCAAAGCGCACATGGTTCAGGTTGCCAACTAGCCGAGTTGCTGGCCTGATGGCCGCTGGTGTGAAGCGGATCCAGCTCTTTGAATAGACCATATTATCGAGTTGGGTTGATGTTGGGCAACAAAAGTTCTCGTCGGTTCGGACAGAACACTCTGTCTGACTATAAGAGGGGAGATGTCTTGACTAGTTAATCAATCAAACAGTGGAGCTTTGGTCGGGTATGTGACGGCATTCGGTTATGTGCCTGCGGCTACATCGTGGCCCGTTGTAAGACTGTCTACTAAGTGGGGCACACTAACCCTATGTCTCAGCCAAGCTCGCATGAAAGATGACCCAGCTAATGTTACTGTAAGATTGGCAAGACACTAACTACTAAGAACTTGTTCGTGTCTTGTGTAGACCCCCTCTGCCAGGTCATGGTCTTTCCGATGGATTGTGTGACAAGCATTGATTCATTGGAAATATAGTATTTTATTCGCAATACAACGTCCCAGCTTCAGAAAATTACACGAGCAGTAGAATATTAGTCTGAGCTACAGAAAACATTTTCCCCTACACCATCCATCTACTCAAATTTTCGGCAATTGCTCTGGAAGGCCAAGGCCCCCGATTGTCACTGTCTGAGATATGTTAGTCAGGCTGCTAAACTTCCCGATGTGAACTCACCTTTAGTATTTGAAACTCTTCGATGCCAAGTCGCCCCCCTTCTCGCCCAAACCCGGAGTGCTTAATGCCCCCGAACGGAGCCACGGGATCTGAGACCACTCCGGTGTTGACTCCAATCATGCCTGTCTGCAGAAGCTCAGCAGCTCTCCAAGCTTTGGAAAGCTCTTTCGTATACACGTACGACGCCAATCCTACTTCGGAGTCATTGGCCATCTTTAGCAGGTCCTGCTCAGTCTTGAAGCTGTAGAGAGCAACCACTGGTCCAAAAAGCTCCTCTCTGCTGGCTTGCATAGAAGGGTTCATGTTCCTGAGGATAGTGGCCGGATAGAATGTTTCGGGGTCGCTGTCGGAACGCGACCCACCGGTTACAACTTCTGCACCAAGTTTGCAGGCGTTGTCGACGAGACGCTCGACCTTTTGCACCGCCTTCTTATTGATAAGAGGACCAATAGTGGTTTGCGAAGACATTGGATCGCCGGGAATCAGTCTTTCTTTGACAACGTTGGCTAGCCGGTGAACAAACGTGTCATAGATGCCTCCTTGGACATAGACGCGGTTTGCGCAGACACATGTTTGTCCAGATGCGCGAAACTTAGCTGCCATCAAGCCCTCAATAGCGGTGTCAATATCGGCATCATCGAATACTAGCTCTAGTCAGATCCCAAAAGTTACACATCGCCTTCCAGGACAACTCACCAATGAAGGGTGCGTTCCCACCCAGTTCCATGGACAGCTTTTTCAGCGAAGAACTGGACTGCTGCATGAGGATTTTCCCCACACCAGTTGAGCCTGTAAAAGACACCTTCTTCACAATGGGATGTTCGCACAAAACTTTCCCAACTTCAGCAATGTTCTTGTCGGTAGTGACGACATTGAAAACTCCCGCAGGAAGCCCTGCTCTCTCACCCAACTCAGCCAACGCCAAGGCGGAATAGGGAGTCTCTGCTGCGGGCTTGACGATGACAGTGCAACCAGCCGCAACTGACGCCCCGACCTTTCTCGTGATCATTGCAGAGGGGAAGTTCCACGGCGTAATGATTCCCACAACGCCAATGGGCTGCTTCAAAGTAAGAACGCGAGAGCCTGGTGTACTGGCGCGAATCGTTTCCCCATATGACCGAACGGACTCTCCCTGAAACCACTCAAAGAAACTTGCAGCGTATTTTATCTCTGCGCGGGCCGCTTCGATTGGCCGTCCATTCTCAAAGCTCAAAATGGTGGCAAGGTCCTCCTCGTGCTCTTGCATGAGCTCGAACCATTTCTTCAAAATCAGCATGCGCTGGCGCGGCATCGTGTGCTGGAACGAATCGAAAGCCTTCTGGGCAACCTCGACCGCTCGCGATGTTCCTTCGGGGCCCCTAGACTACAGGTAAGACTTCTGTATCTTGGCAGATTCGTATCGGGATTTGGTTCGTCGGCTCACATTTCTGGGCAAGTCCCTATTTGGTCGGCCGAGTAGGGATTCAAGACCGAAAACCGCGTCTTTGCTCCTCCATCTGTCCACTTTCCTCCGATAAAAGCCTGCTCGCGAAACAACGTTGGATCTCGCAGGCGAGATTTCACCTAGTATGGTCAGAGATATATTTGAGAGGCATCGAATGCCCTGTAGTGTCGCAGAAACAAGGGCGTACCGAGTGAGCGGCCTCGGTTGCCATTGCTCGTCTCCAACAATTCCCACTTTGTAGCACTTTGTTCCAGGCTCCCAGATGCGAGGACCTGTATTGAATTGAACGAATAATGCTCATGATGCAAGACTGTGAACGAACAATACTCTTTGCAAGGATTTGATATACAGGGAGGTTGATCCAAAATGTGGTTTCTCTTACTCTATGTTTTTACCTTAATACCCGCTGGGGCATATAGCCGGCCGGCTACCTTTTTTCGTAGCATCCGTACTAGGCCTAGGTTTCCCCGCATGTCCCATCTTTGCCTGTGTGGAGGTACGACTGGACAGATATTGATAATTGGAGCCACCGTTCAGATCCTCCCATGAGCCCGACCCGAAGAGCCGAGCGGGTATCAGGTGGTATCCCCAAGTGTGCTGTATTTAACCCATTGTTCAGCGTTAGGACGTAACTTTCAACACCTAACAACACTACACCTACCAAACCTCGCAAATCTGGTCACCGACTCAAAACATGACTGTTCTAAAGACAAGCTCAAGATTAGCTGGCAAGGTTGCCATTGTCACCGGTTAGTCAGCTTTGTGAAGTCATACAACCCGAAGACTAACGAAATGGAGGTGGTGGCTCTGGATATGGGGAGGGCATCGCAAGGAGATTTGCCCAGCAAGGCGCCAAGGTCCTCATCGCGGATATCAATGAGCGAGGCGCCAAAGTGGTGGCGCAACACATGCCCAACTCGATTTCATTCATCAGGGCAGACGTTGCTGTTGAAGGAGATTGGCGCAAGCTAATTGAAGCGGCCAAATCACGCTATGGCCGTTTGGACTGTCTGGTGAACAATGCAGGCACAACGTACAGCAACAAGGTACATGAGTCTGGCATATCGCAAAACAGAACCAGAGCGCTAATATGTGGACAACTTAGCCAACTTTGGACGTCACGGAGAGGGACTTTGACAAATGCTTTAATGTAAACGTCAAAAGTGTCTACTATGGTACCAGTGCTTTTATACCTGAATTGATCAAACAAGGCCAGGGAGGCTCCATAGTCAACATCGCCTCGGTTGGGGCAACACGTCCGCGGCCCGGGCTCGTCTGGTATAATGCATCCAAGGGTGCTGTTTGCAATGTAAGCAGCAGATTGCTCGTGGCGAAACCCGTTCTAACTTGGCCGTTTTAGGCAACCAAGGGACTCGCAGCCGAGTACGGGCCTCACCAGATTCGGATTAATTCTGTGTGCCCTTTGCTGGGTGGAACGGGACTGTGAGTGGTTCTGCCATCTTCAACCAGATGTCAACTCTAACTTTGAAGTAGTTTCGAAGCATTTTCGGGTGACCCAGACACGCCAGAAAACAGAGCAAAATTCACTTCAAACGTCCCTCTACAGCGTCTCTGCGAACCGGAAGACGTAGCCAATGCATGCTTGTTCTTGGCTTCCGATGAAAGCCAGTTTATTACGGGAATCAACTTGGAGGTTGACGGTGGACGGGCTATCTAATCAATCTCGACAACTATCCAAAGACGCATCATAAACAGACTATTTACCATATCTTACTCTTCTACTTTAGCTTGACATCTCGTATAATATATCAACGTATATGATAAGCAAGTAAGGCAACTTCCTACTGTATAGTAACGAAAGGTGTATTGTGGTATAGATATTTTATTATATAATACCTTGTTATCAGATGATATCGACTAAGGCTAAAAAATACTCTAAATAATGCCTTGTTATGCCCTCTCTTGAGAATTCACTCTTCTAACCCGGTTTTATAGTCTCATCTTAAGCAAAATCGTCCAATTAGATAAATACGATACGTGTTGTTTTGTCACGATATCAATCGCTTGTTAAAGAAGGATAATTTGTTCGGGTTTGTTCGATTTTATTCACGAATGTCTTGCGGGATCGGCCCGTCTCACCTAGCTCTAGGGTAGGTAGAGTAGCCTTTCTGCGTGTATACCCGACACCGGCTATAGAGTTTATTCAGCCGACATCAACGCATTGCAGCCTGCCACTAGTTTATGTGGCCGACAAGGAAGAACTGTCAGCGGCTGCAAGCCTTCATAGCCGTTAACAAATTCCTTCCGGTAATTTAGTCTTATTTAGGGATGTGTGAAAACCACTACGGCAGATGACTGTTGCCTGCCCTTAATGACTTCGATTTTGTCAGTTTAAGACGCGATTGTTCAGATCCGGCTACCACTTATTTGTTACTAGGAGCTTCAACACTTGACAATGGCGTCTTGGAACTTCACGTGCAGGCTTTGGCGACATCAGGCGAAGGTGAGTCCAGAATTGATCAGCGCCGCACATCCATAACCCTTCTGTCTACTCACAATCTGGTTACAGCTGGTCTCAAGGCAGCACTCGCGGCAGCTCAGCTTGCAGGAGTATCAATCCCAGCGACTGCTGAAAGAGGTACGTAAAACAATGTCAGCCAGAACCACCACCTGACGTATCGAGGCAGTTCGGTGTTCCCGTTCCCTACGGAAAGGTTGCGCAATCGCCTACCGAAGTTGGACAAATCATAAAAGGACTTGGTAACTACTCTCAATGCTGTGATAATTCAATGGATACTGCTTACAATTTGAAAGACAAGAAATGCGTCATCAAAGCTCAAATATCAAAAGGCGGCCGTGGCAAAGGCATCTTCGACAACGGTTTGAAAGGCGGGATTCAAATTGTCGACACAGCAGCTGCAGGAGAGGAGGTGGCAGCGAGAATGCTCGGGCACCGGTTGAAGACTAAGCAGACTTTGGGCGACGGTATCAAAGTCAACCAACTCTACGTTGCCGAGACGATCGAATACGATGACGAATGGTATCTGGCCCTTACTTTTGATCGTGAAAACTACACTCCCGTCATCATCATCTCCAAAAAGGGTGGCGTTGATATCGAGACAACAGCAAAAGATTACCCAAAGGAACTCCACACCTTCAGGTTTAGCTTGACGAAAGGCATAACAGCTAAGCTTGTCTCTGAGATTTCTGACTGTCTCAAGTTATCTCTGAAGGAGGTAGAAAACCTGGGCAAGATTCTGACTCGCTTATACAAGCTTTTTATCAGCAAGGATGCTACTCTTCTTGAGATTAATCCGCTGGCTCGATCCTCAGACGGAACCTTGACATGTTTGGACGCAAAGTTCACATTTGACAACGCGGCTGAGAAACGGCAAAAGGATCTTTTTGCGCTACGCGACTCTAAGAGCGAAGTGAAGGAGGAGCTCGAGGCTGAGAAGTATGGTCTCGTTTACATCAAGATGGATGGCAACATTGGCAACATTGTGAATGGCGCTGGGCTTGCGATGGCCACAAATGACGCAATCGCTCATCATGGAGGTGCGAGTGCTAACTTCCTTGACGCCGGTGGTCAGGCAACCAAGGAGACAATGCAGAAAGCATTCGAAATCATCCTGAGGGATGAGCGGGTGAAGACAATTCTGGTCAACATCTACGGAGGTGAGCAAACTTAGATTTATATGTTAACTGATTCACTGACACTATTGCAGGAATCATTAGGTGTGATATGATTGCAGAGTCAATCATCGGTGCCGCTACAGCATTAGGTCCATTACGAGTACCTCTCGTTGTCCGACTACAAGGGACCAATTCAGCAGAGGGACTCAAGCTGGTATGTTTGCCTTGGCAGTTTGCTCTTATGGTCTCGTTTCATGTACTAATATGGGCATGTAGCTTGAAGACGCGAATCTTGGCGTCCACGTGGAATCTGATTTTGGGAAGGCCGCTGTAAAGGCAGTCGAGCTTGCAAGGACTTGACATTCCTATAGAGGAGAGCTTAGAGTTTGGTAGAGAAGAATAAACCCTTCATTTATAATTATGTTGGCCTGCATTTTAGTGTGAGCTATAATGTGTGGTACTGTCCGGCCACAAGTCTTCAAGGACGCAATCCATGCGACATTATGTCATTCTGCAGTCCAATGCATGGTCTGTTGGAGCCCTGTTACCTCTGGAACACTCCACTCTCGACTTGCATCTGTTGAAACCTTACCACTTTCTCCTGCACCAAGACGGAAATTGTCACCAAAGTCTTTATTTTACTCTTAGGAGGCTGAGCTTCATCAAGCCTACCGTCACACTATCTGAGTGATGAAATACCCGACTTCCAAGCCCATGCAGCTCCCCGATGTGATGCGAGGAGTGGGATGAGTGGAGCAGGACAGGACCGGATGCAGAATAATCTCAGAAAATATGTATGAAGGGTTTAGCTCATTGTTTTATAGATGCTATAAGCCTAGCAGTTCCTTCATAACACTGCCCATGACACCTGGATGCGGAACCACCACGGCACCGCTATCCCTCAACGCCTTGGCCTTTATGTCCGCTGAAACACCTCTCGGAGACAACAAAGCACCAGCGTGACCCATGGTTTTCCCTTGTGGCGCTGTCCTACTAGTGACCATTGCCACGATGGGCTTTGGGTTAGCCGTTTTCCTCCTATATTCCTTGATCGCTGCAGCTGCATATAGCTCAGCCTCACCACCAATCTCACTAATGACAATAATCCCCTTAGTATCTTCATGGTTGAAAAATAGTTTTAAGCCGTCAAGAAGCGTAATGCCTATGAAAATTTATAATGAGTTAGTAATGCTAGAGTGCTTTAGTAATAGAGGGATAAACCTAGCATCATATCCCCGCCCATTCCCACAATAAGGCTTTGCCCCAATCTAGCTTACATAGTTAACCTAACAGCCTCATAGCTAAGTATTCCACTTTTAGAAACAATACCTACTATACCCTTAGAATACTGCATATATAGCATGATCCCAATTCAATACTACTCAGGGGTAATGATCCCGGGGCAATTAGGTCCAACTAGATGAGTTTTAGTCTGCGTTCTCAGCACCTCCTGGACCCGAACCATGTCATGGATTGGGATATGCTCTGCTACTAACACTACCAGGGGCACTTCAGCTTCGATAGCTTCGATGATTGCAGCTGCGGCAAACTGGGCGGGGACAAATACGGAGCTCGCATGTGGTTTCACTTGTTCCATGGCCTAAAATTATATGACGAGGATCAGCCCGAGTCTGTGACTTGATATCGGATGGCAACGGAAACACGACTGGAATCCTATCTGTTTTACAGTGTCAAAGACTGGCAAGCCAAGATGCTCCCGGCCTCCTTTCCCAGGGGAAACACCCCCGACAATGTTTGTACCGTACGCCATCGTATCGCGGGCATTTATTGTCGCCTTGACTGAGTTAGCGGGTTTTCTCTGAAGCGGATGGGCGGTTATTCAAATTCAACATACAGCTTTCCCGGTGAATCCTGATGACAAGTTGATCAGTCTCTGAGATCTGGTTCAAGCAAAAGCGAGGTGCATACCTTGGTAAATCACCCTTGTATTCTTGTCTATCCTCAGGTTGGGTATCGTCTCATTTTCATACGAACTATGCCGGGAAGCGGAGTGACCAAATCTCTTTGTTGCAGTTCGGGTGTGAAGGTGCCGCCAGGTGAGTCTTGGAAGCTTGGGGGGAGGTATCGCGTACGTTAATGGCGGCGAAAGAATTAGAGACTGAGGCGAGCTTGTCCTTTGCTCTGAGGACTTTCGAAATGAAGGGGTTTCGATCAACTTTGTTTACCAATGGCATTGTTATAGTGAGTACCCTACTCGTCGCCTTTCATGGCTACCTACGGTTACAAAAGCAAAGCAAACTAGGTCGGCTATCGCGAGTTGGCCATGGGTTATAATTGGTCTGTCGGGACTCTACAGTCCTGTACGCTCGCTCCACTTCCCCGCTTCGGCGACAACAAGTCAGTTCGGCTATACAAAAGCGTCTTACGTATCCCTTGCCACAATATCGGCTACTTATGACCGTGTGGGTACGATGATCCATTTCTCCCTTAACCACCACATATTGTTGGCTTGGGCTCAATTGCTGATCAAGAACACCTGGCGGTTTTGTGTCCAAATACACGGGATTGCCGATGCGGGCCTGCATTGTGCCACGTCTCACGCACGGCTATGGTGCATCAACGCAAACGGGCTCGACAAGCCTGTCTTTCCTGCAATGCCAGGAGCGTCAAATGTGATGTAACCGAGCCTATCCCGTGCACCAACTGCGCAACGGCCGACATTCATTGCGCAGTACGGCAATCGAGACGTGGGAAGCATCCGCGACCATCTAGAGGATCGGCGTTAACAGATCTCAGCCAGCTAACTGAACAACTATCGCCTGAACTGGTTAGCGGTGGGACTATATACATCTTTATAGACTCTCTATTAAATAAATATATAATAATATCTTAAATACTTATAAACTTAATATAACTACTCTTCCCCAGACATCTCAATCACTACTTAACAAGTTCTTATATTATAACTAGCCTTACTATAGATACTATAATACTAAACCCCTAGTCATGCTGACCTTCCTTGACCACTACTTCTTGATGATTTAGCCACTACCTGCACATCAATATCCATCTAATTAATTGTTTGCCTTCCTTCCTCTACTGTTAGTACCCCTCTTTTCTATAATCTAGTCTTTTTTGCCCTTCGGCGCCGGCTTAGTATCTTATTCGCCTGTTCAAGGTCTTTAACTCTAGCCTTTAGTAAGGCAAGCTTATATATATTTGCCTTAGTTCCCTTCTCAAGAGACTTCATAGCTTCTATAATTAACTCTAGAGAGCTACTATAATGCCTTCTTATCTGTATTTTTAGGTATTCAGACTAAGACCCAGCCTCAAGCATAGTCTTTAGGGTCTTTAAGACCTAAGGGGTCGAGGGTTCAGCCACTCCCTCAGCCGGCGTTGGAGTCCATAGCTGCACATTAAGCTTTGAGACTACACTTTCTAGGTCAAGAGGAATAAGCCTAGCTCCTCTGAAGGCTGACTTGATATTTATTTCTATTATAGTGGCCTGAAATGTAGTATGGAAGGCTAGAAAGAACTTAGTCTTTAAAATGTAAGTTATAGAGCATCTAATTTGATGCTCTATTTCTTAACTGTAAGCGTTCTTAAGCACGCTAAAGCACCTAATATCAAGGGGCTAAAGTAGATAAGATAAATAAGGCAGTATATAAAGCCTAATAATCTTATTTTCCTTATAATATCTCTTAAAGTTAATTGAGTAGTAACTTTCATAGCTATTAAAGATCAGAAGATAATAGTAACTATTTAATCACTTGGCTGTATACTGGTCAAAATGCTTTAGCCACTCGAGACTAGTCTTATTATCAGTCCAGCTATTTTAGGTTATTATAATAGCCTAATCGCCCAGGAGGTTGCTTTCTTAATACTAGTTAGTGAGGTGATATTAGTCTGCATTAATGATGAATAGCTAGATCGCTTGGCTATCTGTATTAATCGCCTGAATGACTGTAATCCATTCCCGGTTTCCAGGCTGCACTAATTTTAGCTTTCTATGCCTATCTATTTTGTTGGTGGGATGCGCACTTCAGTGTAAAGACACCACCTAGGAAAATGCTATCTTAGCAGAGTCAGATTGAGAGGGAAGAAACAGCAATTGCAGAGGCCTAAGAGAAGGTAGGAGGATAATTTCAAGACTTTAAGGACGATTAAAGGAAGGAGAATCTAGCAGTAGTTAAAGATAGTTAAGAATGTTAAAATCGATAGTAGTAGTAGCGCATATTATAATAGAAAATAAGATAGTATAAAGACAGCTTAAGCAAGTGATAAAATTTATAAAAGAGGAAGGGATGATTTTGGCTAATAAGTAGCTGTTACAGTCCCTTAAGTAGGCGCAGCTAATTGGGACTACCCCTGCTAGCATTAAACACCAGATGTGCAAATCCACTAACACACTATGCTTATAACAACTATTCTACTTATAATCATGCTCATTATAAAGCTAGTCTCATTAATATTATAGATATTATCTAATTAAATAAGTTATCTATTGAGTATTAATATATATATAGATCTCTTAGATGAATAGAGGCGTGAAGGGAAACTTGAAGGACTTGCAGTAAACTAAGACCGCGTGTATATCCTAAAACTTTCCTTGACGAGTCCTTTTCATGAGTCAAGTCCTGATCAATGGGCTCTCACACCATATAGGCGGCTAATTCAAACAAGAACTGCCAAATGCAGGGCTCTATGCAGGGTGAACAGTTAAACCGGGAGGGAAATGAATTGTAGTCAATTTAATATTCAGTATCTCCCTGTAGCGTGGAACTTGGAGGACTCCTGAATCAACGCGGGCTTGGATCTGCTTGCCATGGCAATGTCTCATCACTGTCAAACAAGACTGTCTACAGTATGCTTCCTAGCTTTCCAAAGCAGCCAGTGTACTCCGTAACCTGAGGCCATTCACAGTGATCAAGATCGAAGACACCGACATGAGTGCGGCTGCAAGCGGCCTATGCGCAAATTAGATCAATATTGCCTCATATTTTAGGGGATGTTTGTTTCTTACGGAGTCAAGACAATACCAAAAGGGTGAGTGAAGCCAGTAGCCATGCCAAGCGCCAGGCAGTTGTATCCAAAAACCCACGCTAGATTGAACCGAACTTGGCGTACGGTATGCTTGGCGATTTTGAGCAGTATCGGTATTGAGTCCAGGCCTGAGTTAAGGATGATCACCGATGCTCCGACGGTTGGAGTCGCTGCTTCGTGGTAAAGAGCGATGCCAACATCAGCTGCGGACAGGCTTGGGGCATCGTTTAGACCATCGCCGACCTCCAGGTGCTGTTAGTATGGCCTTTCAGGTGAGATTTCTCCGCGTGATACTTACCATGGTGACAACTTGGCCATCCTTTTGCAGCCTTGTGACGAAGCCGAGTTTATCCTGAGGCGTAGCTTCGGATCCAAGTACGGGAATGTTGATCAGCCGAGATACTCGGTGGGCCGAGGACGCAACATCTCCAGTGAGCTATGTAACTGTTAGCGGTACTGTTTTTGCGTCTGTAATGGAGTTTGCGCACCAAGCTGTTTTTATATCCCATTGCTGTGAGCTGTTGAATGGTGATCTTTGCGTCTTCTCTTATGGCATCCTACCTGATGTTAGCCAATATCCATGGTAGCTCCTGAAAGATTTACCGTGATCAAGAGAGTCCCGGCAAACTGACTGTCGATAGCAACATAGATGACTATGCCTCCATGGTCATCTTGTTGAGGTGTCATGGGAAGACCAGATACTCCAGAAGCTCGTAAGTACCTTCGACTCCCAATGGTAACATGTCGCCAAGGTCGATGCTCTATAGAGACATCCCCTGAGATTCCCTTGCCGGGCTCGCTAATCACACCTTGTGTTTGAACAAGTGCCTTCCGCTCCAGCCATTGGCTTTGTAGGTGCATGGCCCCAGCTGAGAAAATGGCTCTGCTGATCGGATGGGCCGTGACACTGTGCTCCTCCACCGCGCAGACACAGGTCCAGAACTCTTGGACGTTTGCCGTCCACATACCTGATGTCTCGAAGCTAGAGACATCTAGTGTTGCTCGCGTCAGGGTCCCGGTCTTGTCGAAAATGATGGTTCGAGTATCGCAAAGCTTTTGGATGGTTGAGAAGCCCTTGGTGATGAGTATGCCTTTCTGGCTAGCAACATCTAAAGGGAGTATTAGCTTGTCCAGGATTCTAACCTGAATGATATTGGCATTGCTTACTGGTAGCTGCAACGACTGCAGAAGGTACCGCTAAACCCAAAGCACAAGGACATGCGCAGGTCAGAATTGTCATGGACCGAGTAATAGCGAGACGGAAGACGTCGTAAGTATCCAAAGAGCTGAGAGACCAGTATGCATTCCTCCATGGAACCACAGCGGCTAAGAGAACTACGCACAGGACGAAATACTTCATGATTACATCCAGATACTGGTACTCATCAATCTTGGATCCTGAGGCTTCGGCAGCGCTCTGAACGAGTTGCGAGTAGAACGAGTTTCCTTGTTCCTTGTGGACGACACAAACGAGTTCATGACCCAGGTTGAGGGTACCACCGAGAAGGAAATCGCCAACGGTTTTCTTGACCGGCATGGACTCGCCTGTCACGATAGCTTGATTGACCAAAGACGACCCGAGCGTAACATAGCAGTCGCATGGAATGGTCGAGTATGGCTCGATGATGATTTCGTCCGAGGGTCTCAAGAAGCTCTGTGGAACAAGCTGATGATGATTAGCCGCGTTGGTCACCAGAAGGTTCAGCAAACCCACACCATACCTTTCCTGTGAAGTGGAGTTTCGTGTATTTGGTCTCGAGGAGTGGCTTGTACACTCTGATCAAGTCCTCCGAGGCAGCTCGTCGCGACATTGTCTCGAGATACCTTCCAGAGACAACGACCAGAGCAAGACCAATAACTGTGCTGTAGTATGGAGTTGACTTGAGAGGGCCTCGAGCCAACAAGTCAACTATCGAGACGACCGAACCTAGCGAGATGGATAAGGATATCAACGTGTTCATGTTTGGCTGTCCTCCGCGGAGCCATTTCCAGCCATCGACGTGGATCCACGCAATGTAGCGATACTGAGCGAACAAGGCGAGCGATGCGCAGAAGACGTGAACCAGGAATAGCACACCTGAAGGTAGCCAGCTTTTGCCACTCTTGGATAGCAGGAGGCCCGATGCCTGGATGATGCTGGCGCATTGGGTGAGCGAAGATAAACTGGACTTGAGCCGCGCGATGTCTTCTTTCGACCTGAGGACATCAATGATTTCCTTTGGCGAGCGAGGCCCAAGGTCTGCCCCGTACCCCAGATCAAGCACGGCTCTCCTAACGGACTCTCTGTCGAGGCTGGAGGTCTTTCCAATCACTGTCGCTTGCTGTAGCTGCAGGGATACTCGTGCGCTGTCCACGTCTGGGTGCTTCTCCAACGCCGACTCGACGGAGCTTGAGCATGCAGAGCAGGTGAGCCCCGACAGGGAGAGGACTAGGTATGCCTGCGCACCGTCGGAGGTAGACGCTTCCGGTTGCCCTTTGTCATATTGTACATCCGTCGAGCCGCCCTCGTTGTACCGGATCGTGTTGTCGAGATCGAGGAATTGGCAGGCCTTGACCAACTGGCTGATACAGAACGCAGCGATGTAGCAGCAGGCCATTCTGGGCGTGTATGAAATGAGTTGCGCATCAGTTGGCGATGGGGCATCACGAGGGTCCTAGTACGGAGACAGCTGAGGAGTACAGCAGGGTTGCACGTGGGTTGGATCCCCCGCTCCCCAGCCGGACCGGCCTTGCCGATGGTACTCCATGGGGCTGTTTGGGGCGGTTGGGCGGCTCTCGGACTTGGTGGAGACGCCCGGTCCGATCAACCGGACGGTACCTGAAGAGCTTATTCCGGGGCACCGTGTCGGGAGCGAATGGGAAGATGGAGATTAATATGCTTAGACCTTCTGTGCTGAATCGTCCAGGAGTGACTGACACAACATTTCGACCTCTTTTCTTCGACCATGACATCCGCAGCCCCGTCTGATGCTGGCGCTTCTCAGCCCACGAACTCTGTCGATGAAGCCAACAAGCAGCTGTCACTGGTCTCCGGCCCGATTGAGCCGGCCCTCTTCACCAGGACTTTAGGGTCACTCATCGAAGAGCAAGCCAGGGCGTTTGGAAGTCGATGCGCTGTTTCCGCACCATGGCAGTCAACTCGTCTGTCCTACCAAGATCTTGCCGATCGCAGCAAGCTGATGGCAAAGGCCATGCTTGAGATGGGCACGCGCCATGGAGAATGCGTAGGGATCATGGCCGGGAACTGCGCCCAGTATATTGACGTCTTCCTCGGTGGATCGCGCATCGGCTGTCCCGTTGTTGTGATCAACAATACATTTTCCCCTGATGAGCTCCAGGCGGCAGTGGCCCACGTTAGTAAGTATCACAGCTCAGTTCACCTGGGCTAGAAATACCGACACATGTTAGATTGCAAGCTGGTCTTTGTAGCTTCTACGATCGGAACACGGTCTCTCGAAGGACACATCGAAAAGCTATTGCACATGGCCACTGATAAGTCACATCTCAAACGGCTTGTTATTATCGGAGACACACTTGCCAAGCCCAGAACGGGTGTAGAAGTTCAGTCGTATAACGCGTTCGTTGGAAATTCACATTCGATATTCATGAATGACGCTGCGCTGAGACAGGCTGAGTGTCGGGTCGTTCCATCGGATGTGCTCAACTTGCAATTCACCTCAGGTAAGAAGCTCGACATGCTGGCAAGTTGAATAACAGCGTCTCATGGATTTTTCAGGAACGACGGGATTACCAAAAGCCGCCTCTCTCACACACATGCACGCGCATTCAGCCCCCAGATGAGCAGCTAGCTAACGAAGAGCCTGTTCAGAAACCTGGTCAATAATGCAAGATTCGTAGGACATGCCATGCGACTGACTAAAGAAGACGTGGTATGCTGCCCACCACCGCTCTTCCACTGCTTTGGACTCGTAATGGATTTCTTGGCATCATTCTGCTACGGAAGCACCGTCGTATTCCCATCCGATAACTTCGACGCGCAGAAAACCATCGATGCCGTGGTTTGCGAGAAAGCAACTGCGCTGCTCGGAGTGCCCACCATGTTCATATCCGAACTAGACGTTCTGGAAAAGGCACCCGTGAGGATCGACACGTTGAGGACTGGCCTGGCGGCTAGTTCTCCAGTGCCCAAAGTCCTCATGGAGAGCCTTCGAAAGCGGATGAATATTAGAGGGATGCTGATTGCCTACGGAATGACTGAGACTAGTCCGGTGACCTTTATCACCTCGCTGGACGACACGGAAGAGAAGATGCACAACTCCATCGGGCAGGTCTTCCCTCATACAGCTGCCAAGATCATTGATGTCAATGGAGACATTGTTCCTATCGGTACGCGCGGCGAGCTCTGTACAAGTGGATTTGCCTTGCAAAAGGGCTACTGGAATGACCAGGCCAAGACGCAGGAAGTGATGAAGCGAGACGAAAACGGGGTGCTCTGGATGCATACGGGAGACGAAGGGTTCATTGACTCGGAAGGATATTGTCGCATCACGGGCCGTATCAAGGACATCATCATCCGCGGTATGCATGCCAGGTGCTCATGACACATAGCCATTACTGACAACTTTGATAAAGGAGGCGAAAATATCACACCGACCGACATCGAGAACCGCTTGCTTTCACACCCCAGCATCACCGAGGCATGCGTTGTCGGCCTTGCAGATTACAAGTACGGAGAGGTTGTTTCCTGTTTTCTAAAAGCCTCCAGCGACAATGCGAGACGGCCGTCTGATGACGATGTGCGCGGCTGGGTGAGCGAGCATCTTGGCCGGGTCAAGTCACCTCAGCATATCTTCTGGCTGGGCGACGAGGAGGTTGGAAACGAGCTTCCAAAGACGGGGAGCGGGAAGTACCAGAAACATTTGATTCGTGCGCTTGGGAACGATCTCCTCAAGAGAGTCAGACCAAAGCTTTGAGGCGGAGTATTGTCTTTCTCCTGACTCAATTGTATGCTAGAGCTCGAGGCATTTGTGGATGCCTCGGCAATAGAAAGAGAAGTGCTCATCGTTGGACCCTTTGTTGGAAATTCTCAAGTAACCAATTGTTGATGTCGATCAAATGCTGGGAGGGGGAGAGTCCGCCGTGTCGAGTCATTTGCGTCGATGCCAAGAAGCATGAGTCTCACATGTACAGGACCAGAGGTACGGAAAGGAACGGATCGAGGTTGACTGCTGTGAAATAGCCTGTGGGATGAGAGTGACAAACATTCCCTTTCTCCGAGCCAGGACTTGGACTCGTTGTTGGTATGCCTCCTCCAACAAGCCGGCCATGGCCTTTTTATCGAGAAACGGCCGGACCACAGTCCTCGAAGCCAGATACCACACACGCAAACTGACTATTCCTGAAGAGACAAAGGTGGCCATCCCCGCCTCCGCATTGCCCCAGGTTTCCACCCCCGCAACGTCAAGGGCCCAGACCAGGACGAAAGGAGCCGACCCCGCTCGTGGCCATCGGACGTTGCCCACCTTGCTCTCCAGTGCCGTCGGGTTCCAAGCTAAAAACCTTCTCCTCACTCTGCGACGACGCTCCTTCAGTGATTGCAGATTCGCCTGCCGCCAGTCAATTACCTTGTCGCGTCGAAAATAAGGAGGTGCGACTCGTGCGCGCTGAAGCCATGACTTCTATATCGACCGAGTCGAGTCCGCGAACCAGGGCGCATGCGCCGACGGTTTCGGGAGGCATCCGGCGCATTCGACAAGCCTGCACCAGCTGTCGGTAAGTTCATCGCTGATATGGTATTATCTCGATCCATCCGTCGCATATGCTACCTGTTCCAATTCTCGCGACAACGTCCTTTGCATCGCCTCTCGCACTAAGCACTCCCAACATGAATGACACTGACGCGACTACCCTTCTGTAGACAACGAAAGACGAAATGCTCTGGACACCGTCCAAAATGCATCAACTGCCGGCGCGTCAACCGCTCGTGTCACTATGAAGCTTACTCGACGATCATGGCCGCCCACCCGCTCGCCGCATTCCCGCCCGGGTTTGGAGATGTACGACCTCCATTGCCTCCCTCGAACCAGACAGACATGCTGTCCATCTACGATGCGAGAACTGACATGTGTAAAATAGACGGACCTGTTCCGGCGACTCAGCACAGTTGAAGCTCAACTAGCTTGGTTGAGTGAGCAAGGAGCCCAAGAACCAAAGTAGGTTGCCATGAAGCTGAAGACGGCTTTTGCTGTCGAGGTGCTGACCTTGTTGCGCGAAGAAAGAGTGATCAGATGCATCAACAGCTGCCCGACGACGATGCTGCTGCTTCTCAAGAGCAGCAAACCGCAGCTCCAGAGTACAGCTCGAGCCCTAAAGCCCAACCACACATGCCTTCGCCCCCAAACCTGGCTGAGTCGGATACATCGTGAGTGCCAGTGAACATGTCTGTTTCTGACTCTCGCAGCTTACAGCGATCCAGTCCTTTCAGCACCCTGCCACCTGATCCGGTCGTCCAGCATCTCGTCGACACATACTTCCTCCACGTCCACAACCAGCCTTACGCATACTTCCAAGAGGAGCATTTCCGACAGCTGCTCAGCTTTATGCTCCTCCCAAAGTGCCTGATCTTCGCGGTTCTTGCGTCCTCGGTTAGATTCTCCAACCACAAATTCTTCCAGGAACAAACACACGAGGCTATGGAAGTATACGCACGGCAGGCCTGGTTGTGCGTTCTTACTGATCACCTGACGGTGGAAAACTGTCCAAACCTCCATGTTGCGCAAACGACCAACCTCCTGGCCATTATTGACTTCACAGCCGGCCGGACAAGTTCTGGATGGTTAAAGATTGGCCTGGCAGTGAGAATTGCACAGGATCTGCAATTAATGAAAGAGCCAAGTCCCCTCCTCCCAGTCGTCGAGCAAGAGGAGCAAAGACGAGTATTCTGGTCGGTCTACCTCCTGGACAAGCTTGTGTCCTGTGGCAAAGCCCGTCCTCCAGCCATCGCCGACGACGACTGCAACGTTCAGATGCCAGCCGAAGAGGAAGTGTTCCGGGCAGGAATCTGGAAGCGAACCGCAACGCTTCATCAGCTTCTGAACTGGGACACCGACCTCGGCGAGATCCGAGGACACTTCTCTCTCGCAATTCTCGTTGCGTCGGCTTTGGGCCGTTGCGCCCGTTACGTGCTTCATGAGCGCGACACGGACGACTCGCTGCCGTGGGATTCGAGATCCGAGTTTGCGGCAATCAACTCGTTTTTGCTGCTGATCGAGCAGCATTTGCAAGTGGACGATCTAACGGCCAACGAAATCATCGACAATAACAGACTAGCCGATGGATCACTGGATCACCAGACCGTGGGACATGCCATCTTCGCCCGAGTGGTCTTCCACCTGTGCCACTGCCTCCTGAACCATCCATTCCTCCTGACTCTGCGGCTGCGGAAACTAAAATCCAAAGCACCGCCCAGCTTCCTAGCGAGAGCCTTCGACACTTGTCGAGACCACGCCTCGAAACTACCGGCATGGTTAAATGAAGCTCGGAGCGCAGGCTGCCACGTCGAGGCGTCGTTTTACGCCTATTCTACCTGTCTTGCCGGCAGCGTGCTTTCGCTATTCATCCACGGTGGGCAGAGCAAGGGACAGGCTGCGTCCTCGCAACTGCTTGAAGCCTGTCAACAATGCTTCCAGACTCTGAAAGACATGAGTGCCTTTTGGGACCATGCTGCAAAAATGGTAAAGTTGTCACCTGTCACCACGACAGGAGCTAATCCGAGGCACAGCACAATCAGCTCGTCGCATTTGATGCTCATGCACTGGCTTTCGAGAACATGATCGACCCGCATGCATCTTTCGACATCGACCCGGAGGTGGAAGCGAGTCTCTGGTCAATCGTCGACTACGGCGCCATGTGTGACAGTTCAAGGGAATCGAGCGGCGGCCCGGTGAACATGCCCACGCCGTTGTGGCTCAATTTCGACGTGGACTACACAGCAGCCAACTTTGATTTATCTGGTACTGAAGGACTTTCAGGCACGCAAAACAGCATGGATACTTTGGGAGTGGATTGTGGATGAACCTCGATCTCACTTCTGGGCTGTGTATATACGGACGATTCATTTCTATGTTATAGCGGAAAACCCGTTCTGAATGGACATTTAATTATCACAGAACTACTTTTAACTCTGCATCGTCCTGCTTCCTTGACTGACGAGGCCTCACATGGCTTTGGTTGTAAGGCATTTGACCAATGTTGGCGAGAAACAAGACCCTTGGCGACTTGAGATGACTCAAGAGTGTGGGCAGAGTCGTAGAACTCTACTCATACCATCCCATCAATGACCACTCTGCCTCTCGCTTCTCCCCTTGATGACGCTCGATAGATCTCCGACCGGGATCTGGACTGGAAAGTCGACAATAGCAAGCAAAATAGCAAGGAGGATATACCACCCCGCCAGACAAGTAACGAAAGCGCACCCACCGGCAGCCTATTTGCATGTTAGACAGAATAAAGCAACATGGAGAGGAAACCCACCACGAATAGGCGGTTCGCAAGCCGAGCGTTTCCTGCGTAGTCATCTGCCAGAACCCAGAACGCCCCAGCCATAAGAAAAAGCGCAGGGACCAGGCTGGTGAATATGGTGACGAACACGACATTGGTGCGCAACGAGCAGATGAGATACACGATGGCTAGCATGCCGACGGCAATCAGCCAAAAGCCTGTCGAATAATGTTAGCACCTCACTCCAACAACAACAGGAGCTGAAGCTGTATACCTAGGCTAGCATTGAACCCCCGTGTAGCCATCCCCTCTGCAGGAGATTGTGCGTCTGCCGGCGCGTATGAGGCGAAGGCGGCAAACGACGGGTTGAGGGTTCCGGCGAAGGACAGCCAGAAGCCGCCAAAGCTGCAGAAAACGATGGAGGGAAAGCTGTTGCCGAGGACCCATTCCATAATGCCGCTGATGAGCATGAGGAGGCCGCCCAGGAAGAAATACACAGCACTGCGCGCGCGTGAGTAGCTGGCTCGAGTGTGGAAATGGCAGAGACATACATGGCTGCCGCGCCGAAGGTGCCGGCTCCTCGCCAGCCCATGAGGGCGCAGGAAAGCGGCATCAAGGACAACACGAATCCCACAAGGCCTCTACAGATGAGCATTAGTGCATCGGAAAATTTTAAACGACTGTAGAGGAAGACGAACCAGGGAGTTGGGTTGCCGAAGGTCTTCCTCAGATCACCCTTTACTGCGTTGGGTGGGGAAAGGTAGAGCTTCTCGAATAGCTCCGAACTCATGGAGATGCTGGCGGCAGAGCGGACCGTCTCTATGGCATCAACTTAGCCCATCTCGACATCAGTGCTGCCATTCTGAGACTTGGGACCCGGGGTAGTCATTATGGTGTTAACAGTAGGATAAGTGTGTGGATATGTCAAAGTGTTGAGGAGATGTTGGAGACTTGACAACGGCATCTGGGCTGTTCAAAACTACCTTATATAGAGACTCGAATGGAATTCACTGACTCGTCGCAGTGAACTGCCGGCACTTCAACATGGGGCACGCAGGACCTGGGGTGGTCGGCGTCGCCTCTAAGGGCTTCCTCGGACCGTTCACGGACGATGACATCAAGCGCAATCTTTGGCAAATAGACCAATCGTAAATAGGTATTGCTTCATGTCCATCAGTTCACATCCACAACTCCGTCGACTTGTTGGTAGTAGTCGCGGCCTAAAGCCTATGATATCGTTTGTCGGGAACGGAGCAATCAGGCGTCGGAACGGTCGGACTGGGCCATCATTGCAAAATCGGGAATGGGCTCTTCCTGAAGAACTTCTGCCGACAAAAACTATATCATACGCCAATTACGGCTCTTCAGTGCTGAATATCGGGGTGCTGTTGTTGCTCGGCCCGGTGCAGTAGGGTGGCCGGGTATTTAATATCCCATGGCGTAGTAGGGCGGCACTTGGAAACTCGCACCTCCTTTACACTCATCATGCCATTCCCAACGTAGGCTATGATCGTCCGTTCCTTTGCACCGACAGCAGTGCCATGCAAGCATCTTGATCCAGCTGTCAGCGGCTTAATCTGATCGCAAGGGAGAAGTCAGGCAGAAGTCGCACTATACCACAGTATCTGCTAGATGCCCTTCAACATCAGACTGGTCATATTTCTTAGCAAATCCCATGGGCTGTAATGCATTGGCAGAGTTACCTCATGAAGGTATAAATTCAAGCAATTGGTGGGCCATCAGAATTCCGCATCTTAAAGCCACAAAACGTAGCATCAATTATCAACTGAGAGCAGAAGCCTACGTGCCGAAGCCCGCCCGGCATCGGAACCCGACGCTCCCGAGCCGAGGCGCAGTTGTTGAGAGTTTGTCTCAGAAATTGGACCAATCATGTAGTCAGGAGATGGTCATTAAACCCGTTCGGGCTCATCTCCACGAAGCGTTTCGGCATCGGACCGCGTCTCGATCGCTCTCCGCAATGACCTTGATTCGCCCAAGTGTTAGTGGCGTCGGGCCAAAATGCGGGGGAGAAGGATGACGAACAGAGATCAAGATCCATTTAAGAGATTGGGGGATCGTCAAAGGCTCTGAGATTTGAACCCAATCCACTCTTGTCTCACTTGTTTTCTGTTCCACCAAAGTTCTCTCATCATGGCTGTTAACGGTGCCAAGAAGGCTGCTCCCGCGTTGGACTTTAACGAGGGCTTTGTCCAGATCATCAATGGCAAAAGCGCCCCGACCGGCTCGACTCGTCATGGCATCAACCCAGCAAACCTGAAGCCCAAGGCCGAGGTCCCCGTCGCCACTCAAGAGAGCCTTGATGCCGCTGTCGAGGCTGCGAAGAAAGCCTTCAAGACCTGGTCAAAGGTTCCCTACGAGGAGCGACGCAAGGCCGTCCTTGCATATGCTGATGCAGTTGAGGCCTACAAGACTGAATTCAGGGACCTTCTCATTTCTGAGCAGGGCAAGCCTGTACGACCTCGACGTTCCCCGTTGGCACGAGCTCATGCTAATCTCATGTTACCAGATCCCTCAAGCAGATGGCGAGACGGCAGCTGCTATTGGGTGGATCCAAGGGATGGCCAACATTGACCTCCCCGAGGATGTCATTGAAGACAACGAGAACAGAACCGTGGTGAGTCGGTATACCCCAATCGGTGTTGTTGCTGCCATTGTCCCGTGGAACTTCCCTCTCTTGCTTGCCACAGGCAAGATTGCCCCTGCGCTCCTGACTGGTAATGTCATTATCGTCAAGCCCTCGTAAGTGGTCGCCCGATACCCCGATGGTGGAAATCTGTTCATCGCTAACCTGAACGAAGACCATTCACTCCCTACTGCGGACTGAAGCTCGTCGAGCTGGCCCAAAACTTCTTCCCCCCTGGCGTCGTCCAGTCTCTCAGCGGTGACGACCGCCTCGGTCCCTGGATCACCAGTCACCCCGGCATCAACAAGATTAGCTTCACAGGTTCAACCACAACCGGAAAGTTGGTTCTCCAGAGCGCGAGCAAGACTCTCAAGAGAGTGACACTTGAGCTGTAAGCACACAATGAGTTAGCCATGTCATCCTGGAGCCCCCAAGACTGACGTATGGCCAGCGGTGGAAACGACCCTGCCATTGTTTTCCCTGACGTGGACGTCGACAAGGTTGCTGAAAAGGTTGCCCTGTTTGCCTTCCTCAACTCCGGTCAGGTATGTGTCTACCTACAAAAGGAATGTACAGGATGCTGACTCAGAATCAGATTTGCTTGAACCTGAAGCGGATCTACGTCCACGAGTCCATCTACGATCAGTTCCGAGATGCTATGGTCAAGCACGTCAAGGCCTACACCCTCGGTGACGGCTCCCAAGAAGGAATCAGCCACGGACCCCTCCAGAACTCGATGCAGTATGACAGAGTCAAGACCTTCTTTGACGACATCGAGAAGCAGGGCTGGAAGGTGGCTGCAGGTGGTAAGATGGAGTCGACGCCGTCGGGAGGTTATTTTGTCACACCCACCATCATCGACCGCCCTCCCGAGAACTCGAGGATTGTTGTCGAGGAGCCTTTCGGTAAGCAAGCCCTCATTAAATACCAACTCCGAATGGCTTTTCGCTGACAATTTATATAGGCCCTATTGTCCCCCTCCTGTCCTGGAAGACGGAGGAGGAAGTGCTCGAGCGTGCCAACGACACATTGCTAGGTCTCGGCGCCTCAGTGTGGTGCAAAGACGTCAAGAAGGCGCAGCGTGTTGCCAGGGAGCTCGAAGCAGGCACTGTTTGGGTCAACACTCACTTCGATCTGTCACCGATGGCACCCTTCGGTGGACACAAGGAAAGTGGAATTGGAAATGAGTGGGGTGTCAACGGTCTCAAGGGATTCTGCAATGTTCAGACTCTGTTCCTTAACAAGCATATTGTTAGCTAGATGGTCTAGAGGTTGGCGCAATAGTATTCTACACAGTTCTCAATGGCAACAAATTACGAAGTGTTGCATTGCCAGCTACAGTAAAAGGGAATGCGCACTCCGCTAATGCGTAGTATAGTAATAACTTGTATACTGAATGTGACATGAAGGAATCTAGAAGTTTCCAAGGCTGTATCTGCATGTGCTCTTACCCTACCGCATTCCACCTCCTCCGAACCTACGGGCAACTGTCAAGGTAATCCACTGCACCAGGCAGAAAGAACGTTCTCTTCTTGCCTCGGAAGCCTCTCACACATGTTTAAGCCTAGCCCGTATTTTGAATAGCTTAACCAGGACGCGCCAAGTTGCGGGGTATGTTGCAATACACGGTCCGAACCCCGAGCCTCGCGGTCTGTCACATCAGTATATAGGCTATCATTGCACTACGCATTAGCGGAGTGCGCATTCCCTTTTGCCGTAGTCGGCAATGCGACACGGTCAAGACCCAATCACAGGATTGCCGACTAGCCTCTAGACAGTCATCACGCGGCTTTTCAAGGCGAACGACGGTCTGAAGAGTGGGACTGGGAAAAAGAGAGATTCAACCACGTGCTAGGCTTGCAGGCATCTTGCATGTTTCGAGCTAGTCTACGAGCTATCGATCACCAAATCAACACAGGCTTGATCGTCGACCCATCTTCCATATCCCTGATGGCCTTTTGGAAGTCCCGTACCTGAGATTAGAAACAGTCAGTCAACAGCCCCCGTCGCAATGATGAGAGAAGAACTCACGGGGTAGAACTTGACCAGCTGCTCAACTGGGAATTGCCCGTTCTGGAACCAGCGAATCATGCGAGGGATATACTGGGTAGACATTAGCAAATGCCTGCGTTAAGGCATGGACATCTTATACGGACCTCTTCAGGATAGACGCCGCCCTCCATGCTGCCCATGATTTGCTTGCCCGTCTGGCACAGAGTTAGTTGATTGAGACCAGTAATCAGGTTCAGACGGATCCAAAACGTACCACCATGTAAGGAACAACGGCAATCTCCAATCCTGCGTCCATTGGCGCAACGCCAAGCAGGATCATCTTGCCTTGATTCGCCGTGAACTCCAAGCCCTGCTGAATCAATGGCAACACTCCGGTTGCGTCGACGGTAATAGTACTGCCTGATCCTCCAGTAATCTTGCGGACTTCGTCAGTTAGGCTTGTGATGGACGAAGTATCAATTCCGTGCGTTGCTCCAAGTCTCTTTGCCATTTCGATTCGTGCAGGAACTCGATCAATGCCGATGATGATTCGACAGCCTCGAAGTTTCGCGGCCTGGAGCTTATCTTAGCGTCAGTTCGTCGTGCGCGAGTCTGGGCACTTGCCATGATGGCTGCAAGCCCAACACCACCCAGGCCAATGATGGCGACCTTATCATCAGGCTTTGCCGCAGCGAGCTCGGTCACGGTACCTGCACCAGTCTAATGCCGCAATATCAGCGCCTGAACACATCCTTTCACAAGTAGAGCTATCTTCAAGGTGTTGGACGTACCTGAATACCGCAGCCTAGGGGTGCCAGCAGCTTGAGGTCGTCTTTGCTCCTCACAAACTTGCTGACGTTGACAAGAGCAGTCTCTTGAACCCGTGCAAGCTTTGAAAAGCTTGACTGCCCGAAGAAAGATCCGCCAATCTCTTGAGAGGCGTCCTTCGGGAACTGGAAAGCGTTCTTGATCCCGGTAAAGTTGAGTTCGGAGAACTTGTGACAGTAGCCAGGGGCGCCGAACTGGCAGTTGTGACACTGGGTGCAAAAGGCGAAGGAGAGCAGGACTGCATCTCCAGGCTTGACTTTGGTGATTTTGGAACCGACAGACTGGACATAGCCAGCACCTGGCCTAATCAGCAAATGGAACAGGTGAGGATTGGAAAGATCTACCTTCATGGCCCAGCACGCGTGGGTACGGAGGGACGGGAAACCCTGGAGTGCCATCTGGATCAGTCCCACAACCGAGATCAGTATGACAGACCCCGGAGGCCACCATTTCCACGATGGCCTCATATTCTCCAGGCTGTCCAACCTGGACTTCTTCCAAGATCCAACGTCTCTTGCCAGCCTCGGGGGCGTGGGAGACAATCGCCTGGGTGGTCTGGATCGAGGGCCTCATGGCTAGTTGATGATGCATCAGGTTACAAAGGGTGAATAAATGAATTGTTGGTGATGGAGTGGAACAGCAGACTGACTACCATCAAGGTTCTAGAGGCAATAAGACTGTAACTTTCATGAATTTTTAGGCTCTATTCAGCTCGGTGGCGGACCGGTCCGTTCGCCGTGAATTGGCTCAAACTCGCGTCGCGGTCCTGTCAAGACCGTCCCCGCCTTTCCGTTCTCCCCGTTGTTCTAACCGTTAGCCAAACAGAGCATGCGACGGTGCATACCGGATGTCTTTTACTTTCGCTAGAGTCCTTCCATTCCATGCCTCCCCGTTTCCCCGCAATCTGGCGTTTCCCCGAAGCCCCGGCGTTTGCGTGATGCTCCAAGTCGTTTAGCAGGCGGGAACCGGACCGCTTGAGGTCAACCAGACTCCAGAGAGCTGTATCAGCAGAAGACAGTACCATCTTGACCATGGCAATGCTAAGCAGCGCACGACACAATGTTAAGACCCTTCAGCCCTTCTTCATGAAGATGCTGCCAAATAGCGAAGTCCAAGAAACAAAAAGATGAGAGCCGTCAAGTATTCAGGCAGCAAACACATCAGAGTGAAAGCCACCGCTGACCCAAAAAGCGAATTCCAGATAGTAGACGGATCATCCACCGTGAATGCACAAAGTAGCCCATAGACAGTACGCAGGATGAGTGCTGGGATGGCCGCAAGAGTGAGTCTGACAAACTGCCAGTACAGTTTAGATGAGACAATCTTGGTGGAAGAAATTTTTACTTACAATGAACTTTTCAGCATCGATGCGATGACTCTAGGTATAGAGATAGATCAACTCTATCATCACCAGGACGAGCACAACAGCAAGCGTTACATATCTAGCTTTAGAGAGAGATCTTGCCGCTGTGACATATATTTTAGAGCCGCCCAGACCTCCGCCAGCGATCAGAAGAATGATTGCAGCGAAGAATGCAATTTGTATGAGTTTAAGAAGGATATGAGCGCGGTGGTTCTTGTCGTTACTCGATTTCAAGCTGGAATATCAGCACACAAGTCAGCCGTTGCGAACTAGACAACTTACATCACGCGGGTGAGGATGTAAGGGACCAACCTCGACAAGTCATTTCACAGTCATACATGCCTGCCTCTGTATCCCTTCGCAATATCTCTAGGGATCAATTTCTAGCCCTCTTCATCGATGACTAGTATCCGTTAACTGCCTTTACACAAGCCCACCTTGCCAACCATTGCAAGTGGCTCCTCCACCTGGCTGGCATTCCATCATTATCCCCTGCTCTTGAACACGCAATCTTAGCACTCAGTACTGTGATATCTAGGCGGAAGTTCAGGCTCAAGGCGTATAAGGATGCCTGAGACCCTAAGGCAGAAGCACCGCCACGAAAGGGAATCTCCGACGCGTCGCGTTTGGAAGAGTGATCGTGGCAGAAGGAAGAGACAGCCACAGTTGTTGAGCAGTTGCCTCAAACAAAGAGCTGAGAGAGGGTCCCTCGTCGCAATTGCGATCAACGCATCTGCGATCTGACTTTCGGGCAGAGGATTTCATGGCCGGGCAAATAGAAACCTTGCCTCGACTTCATTCCATTCTATTGCATTGCATGATAAACATTCTATGTCCCGTCCCTCTCGACCACGTCCAATTTTGACTCCGTCGCCTTTCCATCTCGCCCAAAAAGCCCTTCTCCTTCGCGGCTTCCCCCCGAAATCGTTTCGAGCCGAGTCTCCGCTTGCTATCCCAAAATCACGCCGAACACCCGAGGTATACTATACTGTACCCCTTCGCTCCCGACCGACCGACCGCGTCCATCCCTCGACGATGCCTCCAGAGCTTCCAAGCACTCGCAAGCGCGAGAGACGATACCCAATTGCCCCCCGTCATGCCGTTTAGGTCCTGGAACATCTTGTCGTGTCGGACATCGTGTCCGGGAGCTGCCGATCTTCGTCCCATCGCCTGGTCCAGATTTCCGAGGTAGCTGTCGGTCGCAGCAATTATGCTGCCGACTGTCGGGGCGGGCAGACTAACGGCCAAGCGGCCTTGGGGTAATGACTGTCCCCTGTCAAAGAGGTAGCGATACAGCATGTTCTCCGGCGCCGCCATCGAGGATGTCGCTGTCGGTCCGGTCGTGGTGTTGGCTGTGGTCCTGGACCTCGCGTTAGCCACGTTGGACATCATGGCCTGCCCATGATGCTTAGGATGAGGAGCTGCAACATGCTGTACTGGCTGGTGATGTGGAGCAGTGGGAGACGTACCTCAATCTCCCAGCCGATGACTCTGGTATCGCGTAGGGACTTTATTCTCTTTCACTTTTGCTTGTCATCAACCGGGGATATTATTTGTACATTACTCGACGTGTCGCAACCTTCTACATTTGTCACTCGTTACTTGACTTCCCTTGTACCCGTGCATATAACCTGTAATGTTGCAATTCCCAGGTGAGAGATGGCCTGATGGGGCGCGTGTTTGGCGAAGCAGAAAAAGAAGTTCTAGAACGAGAACATGTTTTTGTGATTGGAACAAAAATATCCGAAAATAGTGGTAAGTTCTGTTGTGGTTTTTAGATATGGAGGGGGTCAGCCACTGTCACATCCAGTATATAGGCTATCATTGCACTACATATTCCCTTTTGCCGTAGTCGGCAATGCGACAGTTATGAGCCCGGGAGGACAATGTCCTGCAACTTCCACTGAAAATTGCTGTCGCAGCTGGAACAGGCTGCCCCTACGACAACCAGAGAGGTCGGTCATGAGTTCGAATCCCACCAAAATCGGGTATACAATCAGCCATATGGCATTAGTACGCTAGCATAAACAGAGCTATAGAGCCTCAGTAGAAACGAGCGCCATACAGCAGAGTTACAGCAGCTACAGATCACCTCTATCCTCGCCAATCTGGGGGGGCCTCCGTTCGGGACTCACGGCGCACGGTCCCCACACGGCATTTGCCGGCCGTTGGAGTGTGGAGTGTGGAGTGTGGAGTGTGGAGTGTGGAGTGTGGAGTGTGGGGTGGGCGGCCGACCCTCAATGGCTCGGAATAAGTAGGTAAGCATGGAGGCAACCATTTACGTAGCGGTCATCCCCCGTGTGTAGTCAAGGCTCTATGGGCCTACCGTGTTTTTAATTGCTGTGATTGCGATCAATGCCTATAGGCCTCTCTTCCTCCATGACGCAACGACATCGGCACCCGTAACTCTGGTACCTAACCAGCCAAGTGTCCCGGGGATGCAGGCGTTCGCAACTTCCTTACCTCGTGAGGACAGGAGCAGGCCACACTGCTTGCCACGTCCTACGCACAGTGCTATTCCCACCGCCGGTACGGAGTACATGTCCCTTGGATCTGTCACGGCAGCCCAGTGGCTGTCGCATTGCCGACTACGTGATAGCCTATATACTGGAAGTGACATACCCCCCGCCAACCAGAGGAGTTTCTCGCCCTAGTATATCCTCGGATCCACAGGTTAGAGTTTACTAGCCGCTAACCGAGACGGCCGAGACCACGTTCTCAGCCCTCAGTCCTGAGTACTAGGTCGGACACATCTTGAGGGCGACGGGAGACCGGACCGTTGAAGCTCGGGGAGTAGACTACGGCAAGCGGACCGTATGACAAGCAGTTTGAAAAGGAGCCAGATACTTGCCGTAGGGTTGGTATATCAGAGAGCATCTTGTGACACGTAAAGTCTCGAGTTCTAAGTTCCTTGCTGCTCATTAATTAGGCCAGCAATTCGAAGCTCAGTGCTTTGACTTCATCATGGCTACCTTGGTAAGTCCCAGATTGGCTCAAGGGTACTCTTACAGTAGCTAACAACTTCCAAGACCCAGACGCAAGCTGCTCCTTCACTCTCGGCTGCTACCAAGGTCAAACCGAGGGAGAATGGATCCACTGCGATTAAATCAGTTCCCGCCTCACAAAATGCACGCCAGTCGTTGGCGCCAGAGAAGCATCCCGTCCCGTTCGACGTTACAGGTATGTATAATCTTTTTCTCAACCGCCGTCACTGACTAGGAGGTATAGACTGCTTGATCCCAGAGTCTGTCGGCCTGGGTATCGTGAAGAAGCATTATCAAGAGCAGACACTTACACGATACTTTGCTCTCTATGCGGCTGGGCTATTCGCCTTCTACTATCTTCAATCACCGGCTCTGAGAGTCTTTGGACTTGGCCTGATCTTTCCTGGAGCAGGCTTCACTGCCATCGGCACATGGCCCGCAGCTCTGGCCTTTCTTCTGTCAGTGGTCATGGTACCTGTCTCCCTCGTGATCTGGTTCGGCATTGGCTTCGCCCTTTTCCCCGTGCTTGTCTACTTTGGCTCGACTCTTGGTGCTGCTTACATGGTGGGTGATGCTCCCATCGTCGATCGGGTGGGTATCATCTGGGCCGTCTTTACGCCTCTGGTGATTTACTGGACAAGCTCAGTCGCAGCCAAGAACAATGCCATCGGGTTCACCAAAAGGTCCCAACGCAACAAGTACGTTGTGCAAGCTGTCCGGGATAACGTCGAGAACGCCACTCCTGCTCCGGCTCCAGGATCCCGGGAACTGGACCTAAAGACGCTCCGATTCATGCAGCACATTATCGAGCGCGGCCTGTCAGACGACTACAGCTATTTCGACGTCATCGATCAGTTCCGCGAATCCGCAATCCGCTACCAGCTCTATGGCCTTGTGGACGCTCTCGCCATTTTCCAGACCAATTACGCTCCCAACTTCCACGGATATGTCTCTGAAGCCTGCCGTAACTCGATGGAGAAGAGTCTGACCAAGAAGGTCATGAACTACTGGAAATGGGAGTCGATGCTGGGCGAATTCAAGCTGAGTGACTGGGACCCAATCAAGAAGGACAACATCATGGTCACCGGTTACCTCGCTGTTGCCATGGGCTTGTATCAGAGTTCCTCGGGAGACCGGCGCTACCTCGAAAAGGATTGCCTCGAGTTCGTCATCGATGACGGAAAGCACTACAAGACAGACTATCCCGGACTTCTGCAGGCCTTGGAGAACAACTGGCGCGAGAATCCCTATTGTCTCTATCCATGCGAGCCGAAGTGGACTTATACTCTTTGCAAGTGAGTGAACATGGTACCTTTATCTCTCCCACCCCCACTGACAACGTGTTTGCAGCCTCATCGGCATGTCGGGTCTTGTTGTAGGTGATCGAATCACCGACAAAAACGTGAGCGACAAACTCAAGCCTCGCTTCGAACGTGCCCTGGAAGAAGAGTTTACCGGGCGTGATGGACGGATACTCGCTATCCGCAACGAAACCACCGGATTCACGATCCCGAACTTTGCCGCTCTCTTGCCCGACTGCATCAATGCCATCAACATGACCTGCTACCTGCCCCATATTGCCCACAGGACCTGGGCTATGATGCGTAAGGAATACCTGGGCTTTGACGAATCCGGCAAGCTCTTCGTCAAGGATCTGAAGGGCGCGGACAAGATGGATCCTTGCAACTACAAGTTCAGCGAGGGTCCCATCTACGTCTACGTCGCAGCAGCAGCCGCTGAGTTCGGCGATGAGGCAATCCGCCAGAGCGCCATTGATCAGGTTGACAATGAGTTCTTCCCCGCCAAAACCACCAGCACTGGTGCTCTGGTGAACGAGGGTCTCTCTGCCAGCTCCCAGGCAGTGCTTCTGATTGCACGGCTGTCACGATACCTGGACCTGGCCAACACAACGGTCAAGGGCCCGGATCCCGTCACCATGTCTGGACCGCTCCTCGCCAACGCCCCATTCCCCGATGTGCTCGTTGCCAAGGCGTGGAGCGAGGATGGCAAGAAGTTGGACCTCGTCCTTTACCCTGGCAAGAAGGCTGGGAACTTTAGCCTCGACTTTGAGAGATTGGAGCCTGGACAGACATACTCTGTTGGACGAGAAACGATGACCTCTGATGCTAACGGCAAAGCGACTGCTGTGGTATACATTGATGGTCGTACTGAGTTGCTTATCAAGTCTCAGTAATCTGGCCAGGACAGAATGATGCAATTATTATTTTGTTGGAGGTCTCTGTTCCATATTTTTATCTTTCTTTTTGTCAAAGGCCTTAGGCGACCAAACGGTTCTGACAAGTAGCAAGGCGAATGCGCCGATGGAGACTGACGAAGGTTGATATCGCCGACTGAAGACCTGCAGTAACTCCAAGCCTTGCAATCCCGAAGCCCTAGCTGTACTGAACCTAGCTCTAGCCATATAAAACAGAGTCTTGCACGAGTAGCCAGCAGCCCAAGAATGAATATAGCCGCTTTGAAACCCCTACCACGGCCAAGTCCCGTAAGCAGCGCAAGTGTAGTACAGATTGCGGTGCCCCAAAGGGTAAGCACCGCGAATAGAACGTACTGCCATTGCCAAGTGCACTTTTATGCAAGATATTTATAGAATGGGATGATGGGGCAGAACTTGTTCCCAGAGCCTGATTAGAGACCAGCAGCTGTGTTACCATGCTTAGCAACAGGTGGAAACTCTCGGCTACGAAGTCGAGGGTTAAAACCTCGATTAGAATGCTCACAATTAAGGTAGACCAGGCTTTTAGCTATTTGCCTTAGATAGATGTTGGAAGATGACCCTGTATTACGAAACCTCTGATAGACTGATATCCTGACCTTAGTCAGAAGGGGGTCTGATAACCTCTCTTCTGGCCGGTCCGGATGACCGGCACAAGCAATAATCAACATCATCATCACTGCTTTGAACACTATCCATTTGATCAATTTAACCGTAACGGATCCAACAATAGATAATAAATCAAACATATTAGAGCTTATAGAGCTTAACAAGGAAGATGTGTTTCCGTTTAACAAGATATGGCTCATATCAGCTAGTTACCTGCGCCTACGCGCCGACTGGATGCAAAAGTTCTGGCTTGTTGGTGGTGGCTGATGCAGGAAATCTGATCTGGTTGGCTGGAATAAAACATGCCGAGGCAAATAGGGCTGAGCTGAAATGGCTGGGGTAAGATTGTGAGTATATAACCCCCCAGGTTCGGGAAGATGGGTGGAAATGTGTTCTTCGTCACACTCTTTTCAATCAGTCCGTTATGAAACCAACTCACACCAGCAACTCATTATTGGGGCAATGTTTATACGAAATTGCTTCTATCACGACGGCGATAGGTGCGGTAGCTGCCATGGTGGTGGTTCTGCTCAGGTTCGATCGCGAGCCCATATTCGACGGCCCTGTCCTCACCCTCAACACCATCATCTCAACATTGTCAACCGCAAGCAGGGTGTGCCTCTTGGCTATTCTTGCAAGTGCCGTCAGCCAATGGAATTGGCTGCTATTCTCAAGTCGACCTCGTCGCCTCCTTGACTTTCAGTATCTCGCCGACGCGAGTCGTGGCCCTTTGGGTAGCCTCAAGGCCCTACTCAAATATGCTTGTTGCTAGCGAAGAGACGTTTGGCCCTCTATATGTGCTTTTCTGATTTGAATTAGAAAAAGAGATAGCTAGATTGGCAAATGAGATAAGTATGGGACTTGCATTATATTTCTTCACTAAGGATGCTAACTGCACTTGGAGGTTGTTAGAGGACCTGGAGGCAGGAATGATTGGAATGAACATAGGTATGGCTTTTCCCTCTAAACGACGCTAGACCACTGCTAATTGATCATACATAGGGAACAAATTGGCTGCTAAGTCTCCATTTAGTGGGATCAAGGGGTCTGGAAAAGATGTAGTAGTGAATGAGTATCTTATTACTAAGTCGGGTATTCTAACTATTAATGAAGTTAGAGCTAGTAGATAGAATAGTACAATAAAGCAATTAGTTTTTAATACAGCCTACTGTTCCACTTATGGTTCTTTTAGCCCACCTATGTAATTCTTAAAGGCATTATACTAGAGGCATATTATAGGACTTAGGGCCATTTTGCTATTATTTCTTATACTACTATAGAAGCATACTACTCAACAATGAATAATAGAGCATTGAATTACATACAATCATATGTTCCCTCTAAGTTTAGTTATTATTATATAATCCATAGTAATATAAGACTAAGTTTACTCCTTTATATTTCTATTATACTAAAGCTAAAGTTACTTATATGCAATAGCATCTTAGGGGCTTCCTCTAAGGTTTAATTAATAGCTCTACCTTCTCTAAATATAAAATCATTCT
The DNA here is from genome assembly GCA_002682825.1 of Neonectria sp. B-13. Classification (NCBI taxonomy): domain Eukaryota; kingdom Fungi; phylum Ascomycota; class Sordariomycetes; order Hypocreales; family Nectriaceae; genus Neonectria; species Neonectria sp. B-13. Next base: position 18,989 of record NOKP01000006.1, on the reverse strand, counting down.
TAATTTATATAAATAGAAAGTAATTTGCCTCTTATATAGATTATAACTATAGTATATTTAATATAAGTATTATCTTTATATTATCTATCTTAAACCTTACTATATCTATAGGCAGAGGCCCTAGGCTAGTCATTTACTGTAATATAGTCTCCCTTTGGCTTCTATCATTCCCTATAGCCCTAGTATTATTTTAAATCTAAAGATAAACTATAGTTAACCTATTAATGTATTAGAAGAATAACTAAAGGATTCAGTTATAGACTTCCCAACTCTTCTAGAGTTCTTACAGTTCCAATAGGCAGAGCTTGGCTTAGTGTTCTATAATAGACTACTAGCTACCTTATGATAATCATAGACTAATTATATAAATATAAAGCATATTAAAGATATTTATAATAATATAGATTTATATATATTAGAGGTTATTATTCATTAGTATATCTTTAATAATCCTAGAACTATAGGTAGCTACTTAAATAGCAACCAGCCTATCTATATTACAGCCTTCAGTCCTATTTTCCTAGCAGCTAGATCAATAGAAAAAGATAAAAAGGTTATTAAATACTAAATATAGCATATTAATATAAAAGGTTAAAAGTTTATTAAAGTTATTATTACCAGTCTATACTACTAGTAGTAGGTTTTATCTCTAGCTCATTAATTCTTCCTTTATTTATAACCTCTTTACTATAGTAAGACTCCTAACATCTATGGGTCTCATTACTAGCCCTAGTAATGATTAAATTACTATAGTGGAAATTCCAACGCTAGTAGGATATAGGGCTAGTAATGATTAAATTGAGATGCTGGTGATGATTAATAAGATCTCAATGAGTAGATACTTATACATTCTAAATATTAGTAAGTATGTATATACTAACTTTTAGATATAAAAAATATAAACTGATCTTATTAAAAAGTATAAACTCTAGTATAAAATAAGTATTTGCTCTATAAGGTTATCTTTTGATGTTTATAAGATAATATGAGTATAATACACTAACCATTTGAATTTAATTAATAGAAAAGAGACTAGGTTTTCTAAGCTCTCTATAGGTCAGTCTAGTAATTACTACTTATACTAGCTAGACTTTAAAGAAGTAAATATATAATATAGAATAATAGTATACTTAAGGAAAGATAGAAAAAGAGTCTATAGAAAGTATTTTTACTCTTTATATATACTATTATCTTTTAATTAGTTCCTAGTAATAGAGTACTTTATTTATCTTTCTAAATACTAAATTCTTATCTACTACTCTTATAGTACTAGTATTATTAGTAGCCAGATTAAATAGTATCTTAAGGATATATTATATAAACTTAAAAATGAATATATTGAATGTATATAAGAATAGATATTAAATCTTAACCTTGTTTATAAAAGCTCTAAGATTTATAACATTCTACTACTACTTAATATTACTCTTTTAATCAAAGGATTAAGTAAGGCTAAGATAGATAGTTATTACTATATATTTATACTAAGCTGTAAATCTATAGATATTAGCCTAAGGAGAATATAGACCTATCTTAAATAATAATATAACTAGGACTAGAAGCTTAAAGTAGGGTATTAATCTACTGCTTATACTAAGGAGGAGCTATATAGTATTCTATAGGAAAGTAGAATTTTCTATTAATATTTCTTTATATTTAGTCCTTATAGTAAATACTTTTAGATTAGGAAAAGCTATAATCTTTAGGCTCTATATATTATAGAGTAAATCATAAAGGCTAGAATATAGAAAGTAATTAATGTATTTTAGTGTAAGGCTAAAAACATTTACTAATAGGAAGTAGAATTAATTAAGGAGTAGAATAACTTTACTTTACTAAATCTATAGTTCTACTAGCTTAGCTTAGTCTTCTATCTAGCTAACTTTAGTAAAAGAAAGGACTATTTAAAAGGATTAATCTTAATAGAATATAAAATTAATCTATAAGAACTAGATAGTATAGAAGATACTAAGCTTTACTATATCTATATTACATTTAATTAATTGATTAATAAGGTAAAGGTAGTTATTATACTAAGTATTATATCTTAGAATATACTTTTTAAGATCAACTAAAAGGATATAAATAAGAAGAGAAATAAACTATTCTATTTTAAGTTTAAGGCTAAAATATAGAAAAGGTATATACTAATAGCTAAGTAGTTACTTATATATATTATCTAAGCAATAAGTATAAAAAAAGAAGATTATTTACTATTTAAGCTTAGTAAGCAATAGACTAATGCTTATAATATTCTAATAGGTTATACTAATGATATATTTACTATATAGAATACTAATAGTAGTAACCCTATTGCTTTAGTAGTTAAAAAGCTATTTTTAATGCTTAAGAATAACATTCTAAAGCTACTTATCTTCATATTTAATCACTTTACTAAGAATACTAAATATAATAGTATTCTTATTAACTTCTTAACTATTCTTAGTATTAGAGAAGATAATACTTAGGAAAAGTATAGTAACTTTATACTAAAGCTATTAGGAATTATTACTATTGTTTAACTTCTTATTATTAAATATACTATAGATCAATAGGCTAAATTAATTAAGGCTAAGATCTAGTATAGTTAAACTTAAGAAGAAGCTAAGGAAAACAGTCCTAGTCATTTTAATCTAATATTGGGAATAATATACTAGTTTATAGTTAGAGAAGAAGTAGGCTAGTAGATAATTCCTATACAGTTTATTATATAACTTTAAACCTATAGAATAGCTATAAATAATAATACTATTGCATAAGGCTTAATAAGCTAGAATAAAGAGAATATTATATTTAAGTATATTTAACTAAATATATTTAGTATTTAGTCTATAATTTAAGCAATAATATACTAAGTAAAGGATATATTATATAAGAACTTACTCTTATATAAGGACTATATAGAGTAAACTCTAGCTAAGTTAGGATTACTAAAGATCCTATAGAATAATATAATGGATAATACAATAGATATAATAGTTAATTATTCATTTATTAATATCTTATATTAGCTTAATAGTAAAGTAATAAAAGGCTAGGTTATCTAAAAGATCTTATAAGATAAATTGCTAAGAGAGTTATAGATTAAGTTAACTATTAGCTTAAATATAGAACTTAATGCAAAATAGGTATATATATATAGACTTAATATTAAGAAGATTCTAGAACTACTTTTATTTATTATATATCTTTCTAATGGTTTCTTAGTATATACTTATAAGCTTCTTACTATAAGATATAAGAATATACTTAATAGAGGTATTTAGAATGTTTTAATGAATAGTAGGAAGGTTATAGTAATTATGAATGCTTATAAGGGCTTTTTAGCATTAAAGTAGCTTAAGGTTATTTATTGGTTTCTTCTATAAGAGGTTACTATTCTACTTATATATTACCTTTAGCTAATATTACTATTCTAGGAAGAGGTATAAGTAAATGTATAGAATAAGACTAGCTTTATTACTATAATTTAAGTAACTAAAGAGGTAGAAGAGAAGGAGGCTTAACTAGAAGATTAGGCCTAAGGGAGGGGGGGTAAGAGCTAAGAGGTTATTAGATGTTATATTGGAACTGGTAGTAGCTAAGAATAACCTAAAGACTATAAATTCAATCTATAGAAGCTTAGCCCTAAAGATTACTAGATATCTATATGATTTGCTAGGATTATTCAGTAGTTAAGTGTTACTAGCTATGGTTAGAGACTTAACATTAGTAGCTAGAGGTATATCTTGATTATAATTGGCTGATAGTACTTCTAGAATATATTTACTACTTATAATAGTCTTCTTTAAGAAGTTTACCTAAATAATAGTAATAGTAATAGTAATAATAATAAGAATAGCTTATAGGATCTTTAGATAGGTTATAGATCTAAGGTTACTAGCTTGATCTATAGGCAGCTTATTATAGATAGAGCTTTTAAAACTAATAAAAGATATATAAACTTTTAGTATATTAGTAAAGAGTGGTATTAACTTCTAAGGTTTCTATCTATTGTAGAAGGTTATAGTAAGATTCTTATGCTTAACTATAAGTAAAGAAACCTATTTATACATTATAAGATACTTTAGGAGTTCTAACTAATATATTAGAAGATACTATATTAGATCAACTTAGACTAAGAGCTTATCTAGCTATATAGAGAGTAAGCTAGGTTCTAAGGTATATAAAGGCTAGTAATAGAGGCTATTATAATGAATAAGAGTCCTATTGTAGTTATTATAAGGACTAATAGTAGTAAGAGCTTATACTTTATATTACTAGCTATAAGCTGCCTAAGAGAAGTAATAGTAGTTATTATACTATTTGTATCTCTATAGGGTAATATAATAGATTAATATTAAAAACTAAAGATATTATATACTAAATAGAGAAGTAATTAGCTATTAGGTAATATTTTAATTGTTTTTATAATACCTAAGTTAATAATAATTAAGTAGTTTTAGAACTATCTTAAGGGATAATAGGTTATAGTATAGCTTAATTAACTTATATTAGATAAAGCTTATACTATACTTAAGAATAAGCTAGACTTCTAGCTATAGCTAAGAAAGTTTAATTATTTTATACTTATTAATATATAGATAATCTATCTTATAGTAATACTCTCTTTAGTATAAAAGGGTAAGTTCTTTAAGCTAATTAACTCTTAGCTAGAAGATATTACTATAATATGAATAAGTATAACCTATTAAAATATAGTATATTCTATTTAATTAGTAGTAATTATAAGTATAAAGGCTATTAGTATAGCTATTGTATTAAAAGTATAAGAAGTACTTAATCAAAAGCTAAAGGAATACTTATGGCTAGTAAAGATAATTGTATACTATTGAATAGTAGAGATAATAGAGGCTCTAGTAGTAGAGTTAAACTATAATGCTTATTTTTAAGAGATTAATAATTAAGATAGTAAGGCTAAGAGACTTTAGGCTTAGATAAGTGGGTTAGAGAGAGAGTAATATAGTGGGGGTAGAGTTATTATAGCTATTAATATATTTAGACTTAGTATTAATATACCTAATATCTAAGTAGTTATATACCTTAAGATACTATTTAAGATAGTAGACTATATATAATAGAGTGGATATATAGGGTAAGATGGTAATTAGAGTGAGATAATTATAATCTAAGTAGAAATAGGTAAATAAAAGCTAAGGTAAGTAAAGCTAAGGCTAAAGGAGTTATTAATAGATAACTATATTAGTAGGAAAGTATACTAATAAATAGTATTAAACTCTATTATAGATAGGCAAGAGAGCTATAATAGATATAAAGAAGGTAAAGAGTTTTATAATCTCTATTAAGCTTAGAATAAGATTATTAAGTTAGATAAGTTAGAAATATCTAAAGATAAGGATAAAATAGACTTATAGGATTAAGAGATAAATATATAACTTATATAGAGTTAAGTATAAGCTTAGGTAGTAAAGGAATAAGAAGTATTTAAAGTATTTAAGTAGAAACTAAAGGAATAAGTATTAATAGAATATCTATTCTATTTAATTTAAGGTTTAGATAAGATTAAGCATATTGCTCTAGAGTACTAATTAGCTTTAATAATCAGTAGGGTTTATATAGAGGCTTTCTATTTAAGGCTTAGAATAGAGTAATTTATATAGTAGGATAGAGTAATAGAGAGATTTAGGTACTACTTTATGTATTTTGTACTATAAGAGCTTTATAATACTTAGAAAGAAGATATAGTATAGGGTAGCTAATAGAAGAGATTAGAAGGGGATTATTAATATAAGGGTATAATAGTATTAACTATTACTTATATTGAGATAGGGCTATTAGAAAGACTAGAAGATTTATATAGGAACTTAGGGTTTATAGGAAAAGGATAAAAAGGTCTTTTAAGGAAGAGAGTAAAAGAGATAAAATGAAGGTAGATAGGAAAGAGAGTAGTATAGAGTGGGGTTAATATAGTAAATATGTATAGGGTATTTATAGATATAATAAAGGACTAGATTATATAGAGTAGAGAGTTATAGTTAGGGTAAATAAAAATATTATAGTATATTTAAAGAGAAAATAGTATTAACTATATAGTAAAGGAAGTTAGCTTATAGAGTTAATAGTTAACTTTATAAAAAGGGTAAATATATAGTAAAAATTATAATAAGTATATATTAAGTATAAAGTATTATTAATAAGTAGAAGGAAAAGAAGAATAGAATTTAAAAGCTTATCTTATCTAAGGTAAATAAAGGTTATAAAGATTATATATATAAACCTTAGAGTTAAAATAGTAATAATAGAAGTATATACTAAATAAAAGTAGATAAAGGATTTAAAAGAACTATAGTTAGTATATAGTATATATAGATTAAAAATTGAATAAAGAACTATAAGTAGAAGTAAAGAGATAAGCTAGAGTATATAGATTAGAGAAGAGATATTAAGTATATAATACATTTAGAATAAAGATATAAAGTAAATAAAAAGAAGAATAGAGAAGATTATATATAAAGTAAAAGAAGAAAGTACTACCTATTAAAGTTAGACTAATCTATATAGAGTATATATAGAATAAAAGTTATATACTATATAATAAAAAGATAATTATTGATTTACAATTAAAGAATAAATATAAGATAAGAGTAGGTATACTTATATATATAGAAGCTAGCTTAATTTTTTAGTAATTTAAAGGAATTTACTCTAGGTAAAAATAAGAATATATAGTTAAGAAAGATAATAATAAATAATAAACAATAGATAAAGAAAGTAAAAGTAAATATATTATAAAAGTTAGAGTTATAGGTATTAAATATAGTTAAGTTTAATGTATTAATATTCTAAGGAGTATAGATTAAGGCTTATAATTAGAGTGTACAATTAGGGCATATAATTAGAGTGTATAATTAGGGTATAAGTATAGGGCAGGGCTAGTAAGGAGGTTAGTGTTAGTAGTAGTAGGCCTGTACTATAGTATATGGTAGGCTGGACCTGCTTTTTGAGTAGTATTAATATCTTATGACTAAGTAGTACTATAGTAGTATAGAAGGTTAGAGTAGGAGAGTTTTAAGATAATATTGTAGAATAGTAGGTATCTATTAGGGTAGGGAGACTAATAATAGGACTAGGCTAGGGATATAGTTAGGGCTAGGGATGTGGTTTAGGCTAGGGATACTAGATAAAGCTATATATATATTATAGGATAGGAAGGGTTAATATAATATACTTAAAGAGTATATTAAATAGAGGAGAGGCACTTAATTAAAGGGGAATATTAGTAGGATAAGATAGAATACTAATAGTTAATATATAGTTTATTACTAAAAGTAAAGATTAAGGAGAGAGTAATAACTAGGTAATTACTAATATATAGATAGCTATTAGAGGTAGAAGTAGAGGAAAGAGTAAGTAAGAGTAATAACTATTATAATTCAATATATTTACTAATAGCTATAGGGTTAAAAGAAATAAGATTATACTATTATAAGATATACTATATATAATAGAAAGAATAAAGATATAAGAAGAAAAGAGTTTAATAGATATATATAGGGTAGTAGAACTTATAATAGTTAGTACTTAATAAGATTAAGTTTACACTAGTGCATAAGGTTAGGGTTAATAGAGTAAAGTATAAAGGTATAACTATTAACTAATAGAGCAGTAGTATTATATTATGTAAAGTGGGCAAGATAAAGCTATATAGATAAGGTAATAACTAGAGAAGGGGGTTAGGGTTAATAGATTTAAAGGGAAGGTAAGGGAGCTAAAAAAAAAAACAATAGTTAAGGATATAATATAAAAGTTAGTTAAAGTAAAGTTAAATAGAGTAAAGAGAAGGATCTTAAGGTTAGAGAAATAATAGAATAAATATAAAAGAGAAGAAAGATATAATAGCTAGAAGGCTATTAAAAGTAATAAAGTACTATTAGCCCCTAAAGCTATATTTTTAGCACTTAGTAGAGTTAAGTCTATACTAGGATATAGGTAGGATTAAGGGTTATATATTAATAGTTAGGGGGATAGATAAGTATAATAGTTAGGGGGAAGGATAGGTATAATAGTTAGGGGGAAGAATAGGTATAATAGTTAGGGGGGAGGATAGGTATAATGGTTAGAGGAGAGGATAAAGGATAGGTATAATAGTTAAGAGGAAGATAGGTATAATAGTTAGAGGGAGGATAGGTATAATAGTTAAGGGAAGGGATAAGTATAACAGTTAGAGGGAGGGATAAATATATATAAAATAATAGGACCTATAGTAAGCAGCACTTAGTAGGGTTAAGTATATAGTAATGCATAAAGTTAAGGTTAATAGAGTAAAGCATAAAAGTATAACTACTAACCGCTAAAGTAACAGTATTATATCCTATAGAGCATACTAGTTAATAATAGCTAATATATAATTTATAGCTAGAGGATAGAAGAGTAGAACTACTAACTGCTAACTGATAGAGCAGAAGCATTATATCCTATGGAGTATACTAGTAAACAAAAGCTAATATATGACTTACTGTTAGAGGGCGAAAGAGCAGAACCGCTAACCGCTAGAGCGGTAGCATTGTGTCCTTAACCGCTAGGCCGCGGTCATTGAGTGCATTGCTGACGCACTTAATGACTGTTTCCAGCGGCGCCATTGGCTGCAGCCGCTGTGCACAGGCCCACCGGTGGAGCCTAACGCACTTGATGACTAGAACGCACTTGATGACCGCTCTATAGCCAATTAGGGTTAATAGGAAAAGAAAAGGGGAGATTGGTCTAGGAAAAAGAAAGGAAGGAAAAGGGATAAGAATAATAGAGAAAGAGAGAAGAGTAGAAGAGAAGAAAAGGAAAGGAAAGGAAAGGAAAGGAGAGGGAGGGAGGAAAAGAAGAGAGAAAAAAAGCTTCCTCTCTCTCTTTCTCTCTCCCTTCTCTCTTTCTCTCTATAACATCTAGAGTAAAGCAATAAGACTAGCCTAAGCTATTACTATAGTCTCTACTAATAGTAGCTGCCCCTAGCTTCTCTACTACTCTAACTATAAAGCCCTTATCTATATTATATATAACTATACTATTACTAATCTAACTAACTATTTACTAAAGTAGTATACTAATCTAAACTAGCTAACCTACTAAGACCTTATTAAGTACTATAGCTAATAAAGCTTTAGTAGCCCTAGCTAATAGTAGCTATAAAGTAAGACTATAGCCCTTATTACTAGGCTGCCTATCCACTATAGCTTCCACTGCTAAAGATGCTCTAACTTTATTACTATTAACTGGAAGTTATGCAAGATATACTATAGCTAGGCCCATTAGGCAAAGGATAAGCAGGCCTACTTAGGGCTCTAATGCTTAGTCTAGGTCTAGACCTTCTTTCTATAGCTATTTAGGCAATGTTTCTTTCCTATAGATATAGCTATACTAACCTTAGCTATTCTAACCCTAGCCCTAGCCCCAGCCCTAGCTATAGAGATAGGGATAGGGATAGGGATAAAGACAGAGACTAAGAAGCAGTAGGAGGCCTAGCTAGCTGCTAGCATCTAGCAGTAATGGGACTATGAGTGAGACTAGTAGTAAGAGCTATAGCTCTAGATAGTAGAGAATAGTATAAGTAAGCATAAGGTTATTAACTGGCTTAAGTGAATAGACTAAACTGACTACTTTAGCAGTAAGGACCTTAGCCCAATCTACCTAGCCAGCTAAATGCCTAGGCTAGAGGATAATACTGCTCTTAAGCTTATAGTTAAGGCTCTAGACTGGCTCTTCTTTAGCTACTGCATCCTAGGCCTCTAAGAGATGCCCCTGATCAGCTGGCTGTTCCTAGCTAGCCCTTATGCATAGAGCCTATACAGCTGGCCCTTTAGCCCTTTCTAGGAAAAGACCAGTATGGACTGCTATTTGGGCTATAGTAAGTGGTTTCTTTGCTATTGTATAAGAGTCCTCCCCCTGGCTGCTGCTAACCTAGTTGGTTAGTATAGTGTTTTCTTTACCTCTGTGCAATAGGAGGACTTAGTATAGCTCTAGGACCAGCTGCAAGAGATAGCTGCTACTATAGCCAGTATAGGTCCTAGCAAGGAAGCAAATGCAGCCCTAGAAGAGGGGGTTTTACAGGCCCTAGCTGGCTTCTGGATGCAGCCGCTGCCCTAGGACCCCTTCGCTAGCCTACTATAGCATTTCATTATAGTCTTAGGCATTGATAGCAAGATAGGGCAGCTGTAGCTGGCCTACTACTTTACCTACATTCTTGCTGGCCTTGTCTATACTAACTGGGCCCTACTGGCTAAGGCTGTTCTCCCTCGCTAGGGCTGGGCTGCTGCTACTGACCTGCCCTAGCAGCTTGCTATAGCAAGGGAAAGCTAGCTGTACAGCTTAAGCTATGCACCTATGGGCTATATCCTAAGCCTTCTGCTCTATAGAAAGAAGATTGCCTCTAAGACTGGCAGCCAGCTGATAATTACCTAGAATAAGAAAGGAAGCCTACTCTATTTCTAGGGCCAGCCTTTTACTATAGAGATAATCTATTATATAATAAGGCAGATAATAATGGATATAGAAGACCTCCTTTAGGATGGGCTTATGTTCTAGCCTAGGGTAGTTGAGCTAGCCACTAGGCTAGCACGCTGCTTTCTTATCCCCCTTACTGCCATCTAGGACAACCTTACCTAGACCTAATGCAGCCAGTCCTTTGTCCATACTAATAGCCTAGTTAGCAGGGAAAAGGAGGTGCTATAGAACCTTATAGCTAGGCCTTTAAAGAAGGAATTCCTTAATAGCCAAGAGGAGTGGAAATGGCCCTAGGTGCAGTAGTACCTTCAGTAGGTTAAGTAGTTCTAGGAGCTACTACTGCTCCTAGTGCATCTAACTAACTATCCGCTTAAGGGCATAGAGATTATAGGGCTATGCTTAGTTAATAGTATTAATAGGGACTATAGCCTCTTTATTATTAATAGTAAAGTTATCCTTATTAGCTAGTACTATAAGTCTCTTGCTTACTTTAATAGCCCTAAGGTTATCCTAAGGATCCTACTATACTAGGTTAAGTAGCTTATAGTACTATATATAATTTATATCTAGCCCTTTATAGACTATCTTTAGACTAGCTACTAAGCCTCCTTTAATAAGGTCTACCTACCTAATGACTTTATTTAGTACTATAAAGAGAGCTTTAGTAGCCCCTAGGATAGTAGTTAGATATCTTAGGCCCTTATGAAATAGAGCTAGTACTATAGTGGCTAGAGGGTTACCCTATAGTAATAGTGGTATATAGTTGTTACTATTAGTAGAAGGTATACTTGAGCTAAGGGGGCTAGCTGGGCTGATTTTGATGAGGCTAAGGGGGGGGATGAGGAAGCGGCTGAATACTATGAGGATATAGAGGACTTAGCTGCTGCCTATATAGGCTGTACTGCTGCTAGCTATGGGGTTACTATTGATGTCCTAAAGCAGCTGATATCTGAGTCCTTAGAAGTCTTTGGCTAGGCTAGCTGCTGGTAGTACTGCTTCCTTAGCTATAGGGATAATGAGGGGCTTATAGTAGGGCCCCAGCTAGAACCAGAAGGCAAGGGAAAGAGAGGGGAAGGGAATGAGAACCCTAAGGGAAAGGGGAAGAGGAAGGAAAGAGAAGAGGCAGGGGTAGAGGCAGAGGAAGAGGAAGAGGGAGAAGGCAGCTGTCAGTGGGAGAGGGGGCAGATCAAGAAGAGGCTGCCCCCTCTAGGCCTACTAAAGGCTGCTGAACTAGCTGCTATAGTAGTAGTAGGGAGGGAAGGGGATATTATGGCCCTGGATGAGCTGCTTTTACTATGGACCTTACAGAAGGCCCTCTAGGACAATATAGCCTAGTTCTAGTCAGTATAGCAGAAAGAGGCTATACAGCTAGCTATAGCTAGGCGAATGCCCTTAGTAGCAGTCCTCCCTACTAGCGCTGGCAAGAGCCTTGTCTTTATTGTCTTAGCCTTGCTGGCTAGGGCTGGGATGACTATTATAATAGCCCCTTATAGGGCACTAAAGGACTAGCTGGTCAGCTGCTGCTAGAAAGCCGGCCTGAACTACTATAGCTGGCTAGAAGCCTAGGAGGCTTAGCCTATAGTAACTATTATCTCTACTAAGGCTGCTATTACTAACAGCTTCTTGCAGTAGGCAGCGAGCCTAAGCTTGAGCAGCTGGCTGGACTGGGTTGTTCTAAATGAATGCTACCTGACCTTTACAATAGCTCTAGCTTATAGGCAAAGGCTAAAGAAGCTAAGCTGGCTGTAGGGCCTTGACTGCCCCTTGGTCTTCCTCACTAGAATGCTACTGCTGTATAGGTAGTAAGACTTTAAGGCTGCTATACTGCTATAGACCCCTATTTATATTTAAGCCTTTAGTCACTGCTTTAACTTTAGCTTCTAGGTCTACTGGGTCTATAATGGCTAGGGGATTAGGGAGGTTAAGTAGTAGATATAGGCTTAAGCTGGCTGCCTAAGGGTAGGGGAAAAGGGCATTATCTACTGTACTAGCTGTGCTATCTGTAAGGCCCTAGCCCTTCAGTTAGGCTGCTATTATTATTATAGAAGCCTAGAGGACCTTAATGCTAACTTTCTGGCTTAATGGGAGCTTGGCTATATCCAATGGAAGGAGGGGGAAAGCCAGTATATAGTGGCTACTATAGCCCTAAGCACTAGGCTTAATGTTACTGCTATTGTTTATATAATCTACCTAGATATCCTTTATTCTATTATTGACTATAGTTAGGAGGTAGGGCAAGCTGGGTGTACAAGGGAGCCAGTATAGGCTAAGGTTATAGTTAAAGATAGAAACTGGCCTCTAGGGAACCCTAGTGAAAATGCCCATCTCGATGTAGAAAGGCAGGAAGTCAGCAGTCTAGTCTAGACCTAGGGGTATTGGCGCTATATCCTAGGCCAGTACCTAGATAGGGATTACTATAGCTGTCAAGCCATCAGCCAGGCTACCCTCCTCTGTAACAACTGCCAGCAGTAGGGCAAGCCAGCCGGCCTAGGGCCCTACCTTCTCTAAGACCAAGGCCAGGCTAGTAGCTAGAAGCTATAGGCTATGGAAGCTGCCTTGGAGGAAATCAGGGGCCTAGGGAAGATAGGCTACTGGCCCTACTGAATGTTCCATGGGACCAAGGAAGCTTGCCATCTGTAGTACAGCTGCCCTAGGGTCAGGCAGGCGGCGGCAGCGGCAGCAGCAGCAGCAGCTGAGGCCAGGTCGGGCAAGGGCAGCCTCTTTCACCTCTATTCCTTTAAGGGCTGCATTAGCTTCCAGAGGCAAATCAGCTACCACACAGCCGGCCCTGCAGGCCAGGGCAGGGGCAGCCAGCTCCTCATCAGAGGTACACTTAGGGTTAGGGTCGGGGCCGTGTTCTAAGGACTTAGTGCAATTCTAAGCAGGCGGTAAAAACAGAGAGAAAATTCTATAGAAATACTACTATATTAATGCATAAGGTAATATAGATATGAATCAATAAAGAAATTTGTAATAAACATATAACTAAAGACTATATTATTTTTAATCTTTATATATACATTTTATTCCTAATATAAAAAGCAAATTGGTATGTAATACAGCTAGTAAGGCTATAGGTTATAAAGTGGCTTATTATAGCCTTATTAGATAGCTAAAGAGATTGACTAATATAAGGAATTATAAATGAAATCTATTCTATTAAGGTGTTTTTTTTAACTAATCTAATCCATTATAAACAAAAGATACCCTATTAGGCTTCTATAAGCTAATATAATACAGTCTTAAGGTAGAAGGTATCCCTATTAGTATATATAGCTTAATTCCTTAGATTATAAAGTAAGTAAGAGTCCTTATCCTTAGGTAGCTCTATTAATGCACTTAATCTCTTTAGACTATATAGTAGGCTATAGTAGTATTATAACTTCCTATTATTAAACCCTTTCCTACTGCTTATTTAATCTCTATTCTAATTATTCTTTTCTATTGTATTAAAGCTAGTAAATAGACTATATTTCTTCTTTTATAGTAATTATAGTAAAGCTAGTTAAGTGTCTTTATTCTTACTAGCTATCTTAAGTTACTCTTACTAATATACTAGCTTATATATAATCTCTTTCTAGTAGAAGCTATTAGGAGGGATACTAGCTTGTATATAATCTCTTTTTAGTAGAGGCTACTAAGGGGAATGCTAGCTTATATATAATCTCTTTCTAATAGAGGCTACTAAGGGGAATGCTAGCTTATATATAATCTCTTTCTAGTAGAGGCTATTAAGGGTAAAAGCTAGCCTATATATAATCTCTTTCTAGTAGAGGCTATTAAGGGTAGATACTAGCTTATATATAATCTCTTTCTAGTAAAGGCTATTAGGAGGATACTAGCTTATACATAAATGGTTTCTTATTTTAGAGTAAATATCTAATAAATAGATAAATATTATTTAATATCTTATTAAACATAAAAGCTAATTTAACTAATATTCAATGAAATTATATTAACTTTTAAAGATATAGAACTATCTATTCTTACCTTTAGGCCAAGCTCTTCTAACTTAGATATTATACACTAAAGTGTATAGCTAGTTAGACTGTAAGTCATAAGGTTGCTTATTACAGCCTGGTCTAATAGCTAAGAGAATAGACTAATATAAGGAATTATAAATAAATATACTCTATTAAGACGTTTTTCCTAACCAATCCAATCTATTATAAATAAAGAATACCCTATGTATCTTTACTAAGCTAATAGAATATATCCTAGACCTACCCTTAGAGTAATACTATAGAGTTTAATCTATCCTAGATTACTATAGTTATAATACTAATTATTTAGTAAGGAAGCATATAATATTTTAATAGCTATACTATTATAGACTTTTAAATGATCTTCTAGTTAATAATATCTATTAAAAGCACCTACTAAAGATTTCATATACTAATTATAATAATAGATATCTTATAAGCTAAGCATTTAGTATTATAATAACTATATTAATGTATTTATAGAAAAGAATAGAAAGAAAGAGAATACTATTACTATATACATAAGGGATTGTTCCCCTTATAGCTAGCTGAGTCTATTACCTTATTTTCTCAATCTTATCCTATCTTTTAATCTATCTATCTTATAGACCCCTAAAAGACCTTCTATTCCATAATGTATTAGACCTACCCTATACCTTATGCCTTTATAAGAGTAGGTTAAAAGATAGCTAAGATACTAATAATCTTATAATAGAAAGAGCTAATAGCTTAAAGATAACTTAATCAAAAGGGATATTAAAGAGCAATAGAGAATATAATATTATTTAGTACTTAAATTAATTTTCAAAGCTAATAACCCTGAGACTATAGGTTGCGCCGTTTGGCAGATGGCAATTAACTTTAGGTATGAAATCGAAACACACTAGCACGCCATAAGGCAGGCGGCAATTGGAATCTGGGTAGCTGGCAATTAGTAGTTTCTTAACCATAAGATATAGAGTAAGTCTAAAAGTTGGATTAAGTATTACCCTCAATTGTACAATTCAAATCATAGTCTTATTTCCTATTTATCTATACTCTTCATAATGCTGTATTACATCTTCTTCTCAATGTGGTTTTTAATGTTCCTTAGCTGACAGGGGTAGTATATATAGATCAACAAATCAGAATACTATCTACTCCCATTAGGATGCAGTAGCTACTATAGCTATAGTACTAATAATTAATTAAAGAAAAGTAAACTATATTTTAGAGAAGAGAAAAAGGAGTATAGAGTAGCAATAAGTAGAAAGGAATTTTCTACTCTATTTCATTTTACTTTCTCTTTAAAAGTAATAGAATAGAGTACTTTTCTTATTTATAAGAACTCTATGTTCTTAGTTGTTGCACTTATAAGACTATTATCATTAGGTGCCAGATTGAACCACATCTTTATACACTACCCTATAAGTTAGGCAGGGTATAGATCAAGAAGGCATAAGCATAAGCAGCCAAGCTCAATATCATTTAAGAATAGGATAGTATCCTTAGAATACTAGTTCCACTAGATAATAGTATACTGATTAAAGTACTTAGAAGGCCTAAGACCAGAGGGTTTCAATGTACATTCATGCTTAACTGCTGTTTTATAGGCTCTAGGTTGAAGAGAATCCAAGAGCATCTAAGAGGCGCTTACTAATGGGATCAAAAGCTCAAAGGGGGCTACTGATCAATTGCTTAGGCTGAGGAAGAGTAGGCAATTGCACTATAGAGAAGTAGGGTCTTATATTAATAGTTCTTTGCTAAGGGTCCCTATAGTGAATACTTTGAGGTTATAAGAGGCTAAGATCTTTATGCTTTGAGAGCTAAGGCATAGAGAGTAGAGGCAAATATCCAGTAGGCCCTAGAGGCATTCTAGTCAAAGGCAATACATGTCTGAAAGCAAGAGGCTGAAGATATCAAGGAATAGAGTGATTTCGCTTCCCTGGCTGTATAGCTCTACTAGCTTAGAGCAGCTACCTACTTAAAGGAATTCAGTAGGAAGAAGGAGTTCCTATAGGGTCTGATTTTACTTTAATATACTATTAACCTAGATAACCTAGAGGGCAGTAGCAATAACAACTAACTCTAATATATATACTCTACAGTCAAGCATCTTATCCACTATACAATAGCTACTATAAAGCCAAGTATTATCTTATGGAATGTACTATTTAAGGTCAACTAGAAGGAGTTCAATAAGGAGTAGAGTATACTATTCTACTTTAGGTTTAAGTGGGTGACTTAGAAGAGGTATATTATAGTATGCCTATAGCTTTTGGTGTATATTGTTTATGCTATAGCTTTTAAGGATCCAGCCGACCAACCACCATTCAAGCTCAGTAAGTGGCAGTCTACTGTATATAGGGCTATAATGCAGTATGCAGATGACCTAACTAATGTGCTAGAAGAGCATGGTAGCAACCTGAAGGCACTATGGGTAGCCGAGCTGTATACCCTACTGGAGGAGGCTGTATTAGAGCTCTATATCTCTATTCTTAATCATTTTACAAAGACTATAGAGTACTAGAGTGTTCTTATTAGCTTCTTAATAGTGCTTAGCCTTTGTAAGGATAATATATAAGAGACCTATAGCAACTTTATGCCCAAGCTCTTTGCTATTATAGCTATCTTATGTCTTCTGCTCATTAAGTATACTATTAATAAAAGAGTCCAATCTATCCAATAAAAGAGACAATAAGGCTAGAGCAAAAAGGATGCAGAGGAGAACAGTCCAAGCTATTTCAAACTTATCTCTAAGATAATATGCTGATTTATGGTTGAGGGCAGTTAAGGCTAGGATACTATACTAATACAGTTCATTATACAACTTTGCAATTATAGTATAGCAGCGGATAGCAATAAGGCTATGAATGGTTCTATCAGCTAGGACTAGGACAATGCTATCTATAAGGGCCTTTAGATCAATATCCTTAGTGTTCAGTTGATGCTCTAGTCTGCCCTATGATAGGCTGAATTACTGCTCTATACAAAGTTGCTTTTCTGCTGGGATTTTAAGGATTAATTACCAGCTGAGCTTGGGCTACCTAAGATCCCATGGGATAATCTCATTGATAACACTGCTGATACTACCATTGGCCACTCATTCATAGAGAGCCTCTTCTAGCTGGACCCTGTGAGTAAGGGCTGGCTCTTTCAAAAGATGTAGAAGGATGACAAGCTCTAAAGGGGCTGGGTCTAGTCTGACCTAGAGACTGGGTTTGTACTCTATGAAAAGGCTGTATTGTACTATAGGATGGATCTGGAGGAGTTTCTTGAGGTTCTCTTATTTCTTATCTATCTTAGTGGTAGGCAACTAGTGCAATCACTTGAGCTCCTTACCCTATGGCATTATAACACTATGAACAGTGGGGTATGGAATATCTTGGTGGACTGTGGACTTGTTATGCTTGTTGCTAGCTACTACAAAGGGTTCTCAAAGATAGAGCGACTTAAGATTATTCATTGGTTTATACCCTAGGAGATTAGTGTTCTTCTGGTCTATTATCTCTGGCTTGTGTTACTGTACTGGGAGGATGTGCAAGCTAACGTTTAAGAGGTCGACCAGTTTAGCGCCAACCTCTAGGCCACTGAGGAGACATTGGACAATAATGCGAGCAATAACAATGGCAGGTATAAGTCAGACATAGGTAAAGCCAAAAGCAAGAGAGGGCTATAGTAAGAGCTTAGGCAAGGACTGCATAAGGTTGGCCCTAGGTAGCACTGAACATTACCCCAAATAACCTACATTCTACAATAGATAAGCCAACCTAGCTGTAAGAAGGGGGTTACTATTAGCAGTTGGAGGCATCTCTCAATTGCATTTATACATTAGTATTTCTAGAACACAACTATAGCATACACAGCCCTCATTAGAGAGGTAGACAAGAGCTATAGAAGTAATAGTAACAATAAAGGCAATAAAGATAGCCCATGGGATATCCAAGCTGGGCATGGGTCCTTAGTCGTAGGCTTGGTCTATAAGCGGCTTATTATAGAGGGCTGCTTTAAGATGAACGAACAGTGCATTAACTTCCGGTTCATCAGCCAGGAGTAGCATAAGCTTCTTGGGTTTCTATCCGCTGTTACTAGCTTTGGGGAAGTTCTTACGCTAGGGCGCAAGCGGAAGAACCCATTACTATACCACGAAGTAATGCAGGAACTTCAGCTCCAGTGGTAGAAGGTCCTACGGTAGATCAATATCAATCGCGAACTATGCTGCCTATACGGGGACCAGACGCGCTTCCGGGGCCAACAGCGGGAGGCGGTCGAGTCGATCATGATGAACAAGAGCCCGATTGTGGTGGTGATGGGGACCGGCACCGGCAAGAGCCTCTGCTTTATGCTGCCAGCCGCTAGCTGCCCCGGCGGAGTCACGGTCATCGGAGGTGGTTCTAGGGTCAGGGTCAGGACTGTGTGTCGTGGGACTTAGTGCAATTCCAAGCGGGCAGCGAAAACAGAGAGAAAAATGCACAGAAATACGACAACACTGATGCATAAGGTAAAATAGACATCAATCGATAGAGACAAGCGTAATGAACACACTCCCATAGAGTAAATGAACTTTTAATATTATGG
>NOKP01000059.1:104026-116760 GCA_002682825.1 Neonectria sp. B-13 | reverse complement strand
ATACGTCTACATGCTGGTGACTCGTACCAAGGCTGATATCGTAGACCACCTGAAGATCGGATGCCGTAATCTCAAAAAGCGAAGTATTTTGGGATGAATGACCCCAGCAAGTCGACTCGAAACAATCACCTATTAAGCAGTTAGTTCCATCGGAAGCGCAAAATTGACGAGCCCATATCCTGCCTGACCAGGGCAATGGGATAGGAAAGGTTTGGATGGATTGCTTCGGTAAGAGAGGCGATGAACTAGTCAAAGGGTTGGGAGACCCGATTAGAGACGTGTTACCGGTTAGAGCCGGCCATATGCTCTGGTCGCTGCAGTTGTTTACGATACTAAAAGTTATGTATTGGCTAGTACCGAGACAACACATCAAAGCGTAAAGAGTCGCTCGTAGTATCGAGAAAGCTTGACACTGACCAGCCAAAAATGAAATTGCCATGATCAGTAGGTACCTGGAGATACCGAACTATAATATAGCATCCGTACAAGCAACCTTTTACTACGGCCACCGGGCCAGTACGTCAAACCTCGCGCTATGTGGCATTGAAGATTGGATGTATCTAATGTCTAATTTTAGCGGCGAGTTCAGGACATAAGTATGTGTTGCAAGAGACGTCTGCTAGTATGCAGCTTACTAAAGATTCATGACTGTGAGAAAGGTGACTAGCCGAGGATATGACATGTGCTTAAGGATGAAGGCTCGAGTATAGAAGTGGCGCTAAAATGACTAAAAATGAACTTGGTCTAAGTTATATTTAAGAAACCTAAGAAGCGAAGTTAAGAATCCTTAAACCTATATCTAACTAATCTATCTATTCTATTAAGTAGCTAAACTATATAAAGTATTGTTTTATACTAAAGAGAAGAGTAGAAGCTGGAAATAACAAGAGAAAGCTAGACTAATAATAGTTTTAATATATATAGATATGGATTTAACCCTAACCCTAAAAAACTTTTTGACCTCTCTCGACGAACCTTGATGCCTTCAACAACCTAAGTAGTCATTCTATATGATACATTTCCCTTTCTATCTCGTCATCCAGGATGATACATTTACTATCCCTTCCTACGACCAAATCGTGTATTTAGAGACCTTCCTTTCTGCTAGGATAGATAGCAATTAAGAGCTTTACCCCATGCAACCTCGCCATCAGGTGGGATACCAGTGACCCATAGCCAGTGGCTACACAGTGAATCCTCCATTTGTACTACCGTGAGTAAATTTCACAAAGAGGCAACACAGAGATTTCCACGCTAAATACTGCAACTGCGGCAATAGAGGGTAGTATTTGATCTTAGAGGGATTTAAGACTAGCACCATGCGCCTCAGTCGGTCTCTTGATCAGGTACAAATTGGACGATTTACCACAATTAGTCATAAGAACAGCCCCGCAAGAGAGGTTTCAAAACAGAGAGCATAGAATGAGCACTGCACGACGCGCGCATGTTTGCGGCATTTGCCAGCGCCCTCGCTCGAAAGAATTCCACCGCCGGTATCCCGTCGGTCGAAAGTGCCCTCCCAATCACGCCGTTTGCCGTCGATGTCGGCAAACTTCGCCCGACGCAAGTGATGAGCTTCGTGGAAACTTTTTTGACCTTTTAGAGCAAGACCACAATGCTCAGCGTGGATTTCTACGCACCGTTGGCGTTGCCTTTCTGGCAGGAACTCGTTTCGCGCGAGCTTTAAGTAGACATGAAAGCCTCGACATTCATGTTCATCACCATTACTGGCACCATGACAATGAACATGCCGGCCGTCGCACAGCCTCCAGTACTCGTCCTACAGGTACACCCAAAAGCGCTATCCTCCAGCCACCAAGCCCCGAGATGAGGTTAGGGCCCTTAACTCCTAATGGTCAAAATCCGGCAGAACTTGCTGATGGTCCGGGGCCGGCGCCCATTGAGCTGCCAGTGGACGAATGCTCGGCTGATTTTCCACCGTCAGTGGGGCCCAAGCCTGTTTCTTACCCATGGGGATGGGATTATGTTGGACAGTGATATGTCGCAAGGCTGATAGCTGGTGTTTGTTTAAATCAAAGCCCTCAGATTGAAAGACTGCCATATCTTCTTTCAAATCGCCTCTACTAATTTGAATGCAGTCCCTCCAGAAGTCCTAGGCACTAGAACAAATAGATCATCACCATCGATCCCATAAACAAAGCGCAGAATCCAGCAGTACTGACTATAACTATAGCTGTTACAAACCAATCCCCATGCTAGGCAGTGTAGACATTTATAAACTAGACATCAAAGCCATCAATAAATTAAGTGGTCTAGGGCTATAGGATATCAGTGGATGCACTCTTAAAGTGGGAGTATCCCAACAGAAAGATGCGATAGACAGCCAGAACTAGTTTTACTTTATGTTTCACCAAGCTTATGCAATACCTATAACACCAATCAAACACAAGAAACCCCCGATATATAGCAGGGGCACATTCTAAACGGCGCGCTGTATCACTCGTCTGGCGTGATAGCGATTCAGAACTCTACTGCAACTGATTGAAGTGAAGGTTCCTTCCACGAAACACAACGAAACCTGCGAGCCGAAACCAGTTGGGGACTGCGGCAAGGAGATTCCATCGGGACGGCACTTCGTGGGAACTCACCCACCATTCTGTCATAGGAGGAGAGCGAGTTGTTTGGGAGGGGGATCTGGGCTGCCTTTAGAGCAACTTCCTTAAACTCTTCTTTCTGGTTTCTCTTGATCATCATCGTGGCTCAAAAATTAACACTTGCTTGCTTCTGTTCTTCTGACGTACAGTCCTCCTCTAGTGGAGGGATTTGAATGCTGTCCACCCTGACTAGGATACGAAACAGGCCGTAGCGCAAGCAGAGGCATAGGTGCCGTTGTTCGAACTTCGTAGGCTCCCAGTTTTATTTGAAGCTAGAGCACTCCTGTGTGCGTATCCGGGCCGCCCTCCTTCATACCTACGACATCCACCATATAGATCACTGATTTCTACGGATTTGTATCAGTGGAATCATCAGTTTGCTACGAAATCACCCGCCCTCTCTTTTTTCGTCACATCTATTTCCCCTACCTTCCATGGTGGGTTTGTGGGAAACGTAGGCTTTCCAGATATGGTGGACTCATCGCTTTGTTTTTCCTAACGGCAAACGCTTGCCTCATCATAATCGGCCGCCTTTTACCAACTACCACGGATGTTCATTGACTACAGCAGATCTCGATCCCGATAACGGCTCCGGCGATTGCGATACTCTGGTAGAGACACTCGAGCATGCACGCGATGTTTCTTAAGCCGCCCAAGTCGTCATTTTTGACGCACATCACCCAATCAAGACGATGGAACCATGACAGGGTTTGCAACTATGACGCTTGTGAAGGACGACCAACAGTCTCCCCTCTCCGACCTTTCACGGCCATTCATAACCAAGAAGAGCTTTATTCGATCCTGTTCCTTGTTTTACCGAATCCACCGCCATATCGGTCATGCGCGGGCGCTCGGCCGTTGAAGTTTTGGGCGGTCATGGCAACACTTGCGGGTTCGTCCGCCCCTCAATATCGTGGGTTATGCCACGGGGAGGATTCACGAGCGAATATTGGGGAACGGAAGGCAAGCAGGGCTGGGTTGGTCCAGATTTCAATGGTGGAGGAGCCTGATCGCGTCGTGGATAACTGGTTGGTTGTTGAACATTTGCTTCTGACCAAGCCTGACACGTCAGTGACTCGGAGGACGCCGTGTACAAGGATATGAACCATTGAGGCAGTATTGGCCAGTTCCTCGGCCGATCATCGTAGGCATTGCAAATAACCTGTTCGAGGGGTGACACGGGCATCGCGCGATGTTCATTTCAAACAGACACAGACTTCTACCAACAACGTCTCGATCTCTTAGCTCTCGTTTTCGTTTCCTCAACTTCTCAACTAACTCCCACCGGCACTCCCTCTCCATGCCATCATACGTCCCTACATGCAATTGGACCCGTGCTAATGCAACCGGTCAAACAGTGAAGAGGCCGCCTAAGGAAGTGGTCGCTGCTGGAGGGGGAAGCGTCCAAGGGTCGCCAATCGTACGACTGAAAAACAGTTGCTCAGTTCTACGGTCCAGTCTCCAACGCCAGAGACACCAGGGCTCGGTCCTTAAGTCCGGAAGCGCATGAGACAATATGCACTTTGATTACCTAGCACATTCCCGGTTGAGCAAAGTCAGCCTGAAGAGTGGCCTTACGTCACCTAATTGAAACTCAATCACAAGATTCACCCAATCCCTCTATAGGATCGTCGCTCGTGCCATGGAGAGGGAACGAGGACAAGTAAACTCTCAAACGGTGCTAGTTCAATGCCTATGCTATCGGTACTAATGAAGTCAGCCAGCGTGGCTGGAAGCCTAGTGTTTTGATGGGTGCTATTGACGTGCGATTCTATCAGTGTGCCTTTGCTTCAGGAGGGGATGGCCATCGCTGGACAGTGATTAGGACGACGTACTGATTGGCCCGCGACGACGACCCGGTTGGGCTATAGAGTGCGTCTTAGCAGATGGTTGTCATTGTTCAAGGCAATAGTCATGGTAACTCCACCGCGATCTTAAGCCTGCTGCTGAACACTATGTTCCGATATGAACAAACTGAGCCCAGGCCGGCGGCATCCTCAACTCCGTCTTCCGCAGCTCCATCACAGCGTCGCGCACACAACCTGGTCAATCTATGGCCAAAGACAGCCAATTACATGGAGGAATTCAGCCACCTAAAATCTTCTGTGAACCCACAAGCTTCAGCATAGCCAAGGTAAGAAGTCTCTGGCGCTATGGACTCTTGGGAGAATCCAATGCCTACTTCTAGACTCCGCCATTGATATCCAAGACGACGGACCAATTCTAACCGCCAGGCGGCCAACTTGAACATGTCTAATGCGACACCGAGACTGTGCTACATGGGGGTAACCTTCGTGAAAACTGTAAGCTACCGGTCCGACGACGCTCGCGCCCAAGGGGCCTCAGCTTTCAAGTTGAACAGTGGACTCCTGACTTAGAGTGCCTAGGCCTTAGGGGAGAAGACCAAGCGTTCCGTTTATGAAGCCAAAACTAGCTTCTAGGAGTTACCCTTACTCATAGACCCCTTGTTAAGTGCCTCCTAGGCGCAGGCACATGAAAAGCTCTGGCGAAGAAGGAGCCTAGTTAAGACGGATCGGGTGCATCAANTAATGCGACACCGAGACTGTGCTACATGGGGGTAACCTTCGTGAAAACTGTAAGCTACCGGTCCGACGACGCTCGCGCCCAAGGGGCCTCAGCTTTCAAGTTGAACAGTGGACTCCTGACTTAGAGTGCCTAGGCCTTAGGGGAGAAGACCAAGCGTTCCGTTTATGAAGCCAAAACTAGCTTCTAGGAGTTACCCTTAATCATAGACCCCTTGTTAAGTGCCTCCTAGGCGCAGGCACATGAAAAGCCCTGGCGAAGAAGGAGCCTAGTTAAGACGGATCGGGTGCATCAATTACCAGCTCCATCAGCAGTCAACCGCCCATGGCTATTAACTGTGGCCTGGAGAATCCGCCCATCACGGCGAGATCACCCTCCGACTGTGTACCGGATCCTGCCGGGGAAAGCAAGGATAGGACCTCGCCATGGAAGGCGGAATGTGGGAGTCGTGATGGCGGGCTCTTGGGCATGAAACGCTTGCGATATGGGGATAACAATGAATGAGTGGAGTCGGATCAGGCTATGGGCGTTGTTTAAGTTCGAGAACAGGTTTGTATTATAGCAGAGACAAGATTCTGTTAATAAACATGAAAAACACAAAATATCCGAAGTCACAAGCCTTCATTGTGAGGAAACCCACCAGAGGTGGTCTCAATCCATAAGCGCCTCGTCCACGGGGTGTGTTCGCCTTAGATGAGGGTGCTACTCTAATTCAAGAACGCTGCACCCTTCATCCCATTCCCATTCATGTTCTTTTCGCGCCTTCAAATCAAACTCAAGCAGATGACCTATAGTTCAGGGATTCTGAGCATTTGGTCGAGAAATACTAGGCTAAGGTGCACCCGGTGCATAAGACTGAGGAGCTAGTTGGGGAGTTGGCGGGGGAGCTAGCCGAGAAGGACTAGGCTAACAAGCACCATACCGAGAAGCACCAAACTGAGTAGCACCAGGCGTAAGAGGCTGGAGAGAAACCGTCTGCTGGAGAGTTGGCTGAGGAGGGCTGAGTAGCCAATTAACTGAGGAGCATGGGCCCAAGCATCAGAAGCAAGAAGCTGAGGAGGAATTGTCTGGGTGAACGAGGAGGGTTGAACTGAAAAGCAGCTGTCTGGGAAGCTGGTCATTGAGCACCAGGCAAAGCACCGGGTGTAGGATCAATTGTTCGGAGAGTTGGCTAAGGAGCACCAAGCCAAGAAGCTGACCGAGGAGCACCAGGCCATGTAGCATGTGCGAATGGATGGGGAGGGGCATGGGGTGGAGGAGCAGCAACATCCCAGAGGGGAGGAAGGCGCCAGTGAAGTTCAAGGTTCCGGAACTGGTTGGTGGTGTTCAGGCTAGCTCGTTGGACTGATTCGATGCGACAGAGTATGCCTTGACGACCGAGCAAGTAGCCAACACCGATCACCAGGTAGAGCGTAAGATATTATGTTGACACAGTTCCAGTCAATTTGGAAGCCGCCAACCTCGTTCATATAGCAAAGAAGTTGAGGATTGGAATCTAGGTTGCCTTCGTCAGGGATATTGATGAATGGTTCCGTGCTTGCATGGACTCGGCGTTGGATCTCTTCGACGTTGCCTTCCTCAATGAATGGTTTCCCCGTGCTTGCATTGACTTGGCGCGTTGGATCTCATTGAGGCCACTGAGAAAGCCCACAATGCACCAAAGGCATCGAGTCGGCAGGTTTGCACGACGGAACAGCAGATAAGCATGAATGAAGCAGAATACTTCAGGCCCCTGTTTCTCTAAGAGTTTGAATTTGTCTTTGACTGGACATGGATCGGACTCTGACTCTGTCAGAGGGAAACAAGCAAGCTCATGGCCGTAGCTGATTTCTGTTGCATGACAGAGTCATCTTGTTGATTCTGGAAATTCGCGTCGATTGTACACTTGGTTGTGGTGGGACATCCAGCTGGGTTTCTATATAATCCAAACTCGATCTGAACTTATTAGCGTGTGTGGGTTACTAGGCGTTGGGTCATTTCAAGCGAACCTGATGTGCTTCGGGTGTCATGGTGATACCTTTGATGGTGAAACTCAAGAGTGTGAATCCAAGAATGTCAAAGTTGTAGAGAGCTAAAGTAGAAGGAATTTAAGGCGGGGGGGAGTTAGCATATGGAAAGATCCGCCTCTGCCTCGACGAAGGAGCTGTGACTAAACCCCCTGACTAAGAGCATCACCCGGCCACCAACTGCCACGTAAATCATCCCAGCTGAAGCGCACCTGAAGGCTAGAATAAGCAAGTATCTCATCGCCAGAGATCGCTTGGTGACTCGAGGGCGAGGACAGTTGAGGAAACTGCACTAACTCATGTAGAGGGTTAATCAGGCCACCTTCAATATCGCAGCCCATGTGCCTCTTCCACGCCTCCTGGGGTCACTCACCCCTGCTCTCGGTGGCGTTCTGGAGCTTGTATCCGTAGAGGAGGTTATCATGATTTACAATCCCTGATTGTGCTTGGCATGGGAGCAGAGGAACTCAAGGTACGCCTCCCTCTCGATGAACATGTCCATGATCTAGCCCATAACTGTTAGTAATGGGATCCCTTCCTCATGTCGATGACGACCAGCCGGATGTTCCGTAGCCGTACCTCAGCTTGAACGGACTCTCGGTCGAACGGACATGCAGTTCTAAGACGCCTCATGTTGGTCATCTTGAAGGATACTTGATTTGGGAAGAGGTCATAGCGCACAGTGCAGTCCGTATTGTCTTTGAATTACGAATGAGAGAGCGAGCATAGGGAGCCGAAGGAAATCTGTTGGTGATGACTTTGAATCGGCCCGCAAGCAGGAGGAGGCTCGCCAATCACAGGCTGACCCAGCAGTCTGGAACCGAAGGACAATTAGCCTGCATTATGGAGTCCGGCCTTGCAAGCGCCAGTACTAACCAAGGCAGGTAAAGATTAGACAATCAAGATGAAAAGATGAAAACGATTAGAATAGAACGTGCTTGGGGCTGAAACATGACCCGCTTTTGGCGCTCGGGATGCCTCCCCCTTGCCATTTGCCAATGCGCAGTAGGGATCTCTCAGCTCGCCAGGTTCCATAGGGGGCTGAAACCCCACCCGGATGCTGTGTTGTGTGTAAAATAAGATGCTTGCATGGCGCATGACGTGAGGTCGAGAGTCCAGGCTCAGCCCTTGCATGCTTAGAGACACCTCAACACCCTGCCCATTTCCACTGCGCTCATGGGTGGTACCCACTGTGTTGGTCGATGGCAGCCTAAAGGTAGCCCGGTTGCTTTGTTCGCCATGTCAAGATGCGACCGGGTCCTCCACTGGCCTATTAGATCAAGCCATGGTAGTTGCCGCCTTCCCACCGACTCCTCTTGTCCTCAGGAGATGTTCGCCACATTTGTAGATCAGATGGACAGCCAACATAGCGGAGGGGACGTGCTCGGCCTTGGTTCACCTCTCAGCCAAGGTGAAGACCGACAGGTCGCGCTGACTTGCCGTTGGGTTTCCCAACCGCCCAGACTGCACACGAATAGCGCAGGTGGGACGCATCAAAAGAAAATTGTCTGAGACATGTATATGCATGTTGGCTCTAAACCCCAACGATCACCAGTGCTGCACGCTGCCCGTCCTGTTATCCCTTTGACTGTCGTAAGGCGACACTTAGGTCACGAGCAAGGATTTGGTCCAACCAGAAAATCGCATTTGAGAGGTACGTTAAACCTCATATAAATTTATATGGCGATACAAGTCCTCACACTTCTCAAATCGACATAGAGATACATTCAACCGAGCAGCGATCCCTATTCCTACTGCTAATTTGCAACATCAGTGGCTGCTCAAAGTCACTGCTTGTATCTCTGCCTTGGCTGGGCTCAGTCAAAGGGATAAGTACGAGTCACCTCTACGATATTCTCGCACCTACATACCATTATATCATACCAATTAGTCGCCAGACAAGCACGCAAACCGGTGTTCGCCAATTCCAGTGAATTTACAACCGGCTATATGTCCGGGTCAACGAAGCCTGTAAGTGCGGCCTACTCTGTCCTGTCTCCTTCTCCTTGACCCTTGTTCCTAATACCAGGATTTTCTTCTTAGACAGATAGCCATGAGCGAATGAGAAATTACCAACAAAAATCACGATCTCGTCACAAAGCATATGTCCGAGGACTTGAGGTCCATAACCGTGAACTTCGGGACCAGGTCCGCGAAGTTGAGCCGTGCCTACGAGGTGTCCAAGGCTCAGCATGTCGCCGAAGATAAACGGCAGCTCGGCATTTTATTCGACCGGTTCCGCTCCAACAGCAGCGATGACTACGTCGTAAAGCCCTTGTGCTCCAGTCCTACTACACAACCTGACCTAGGCCCGATCTCCAGCACCCAATGCGAGGCCGTTAGGACGCTGCAGCAAAGCCCGGCATCTGACAGCCCTGCAACACTCAATCACGGCGCCCTATACTCAATTCCTCCCCCGGACGGCCCAGATCATCCATTGCGACCCATCCAGCCAGGGCAATCCTCCCCATACCCTATTCAAACAGACACCCATTCACCTATGGGACAACCGCCAGTTTCTTTACAGACCCCCCGAGTACAATGGATGGGAGAGTACCAACCACCTCCGGCTCTCCGGCCGGCACCGGTCAACACCAACGCTACGTCCCCATTTGACTCACAGAACGCCCGAGGGCAGCTCTCTGCAGCCCCTGTGCTCCATGATTGTCAGGCATTTAGTCAGCCCTGCAATATTACGTGTGTAAGACATTGGTCTGCGTTTCTCGGTGTTCCTGGCGTACCCAGGCAAGAGTCTCTGGAGGGGGGGGGGGGGGGGCAATTCGAATGGAGAATGACGAGATGAATTGAACTTGCTGGACTGGTAGAAAAGTAAATACATGCCATCCGATCTTTTGGATGAATCCGTCTGATAAATCACAAGCAATACCTTATTGGACTGCGAGACGGTCGAGTGAGCCCCGCCCTGCTCTCTGTCGATGTACATTGAACGTCTGGGCTGTGAGATGGTATCTGGCGAAGACGGGCCTTTTATCCTTGTGACAGGAGGACACTGCGTGGAGAAATTGCGTAGCGGTGGTGAGCCAAATTGGGGGCCCATTGCGAAGGCCTCGGCCACGATGAAGCCCCTGCTTCAAGCTCTCAGAGGGACGGACCAAAAGACAGCGAATAGTATAGTGTGGCAGGGGCTAAGGGCCAAGTGGGCTAGCTGGTTGCTAGCAAGGATGTAATTGGATGTGGAAGGGGGGGCAGCCACAAGGGAGGTTAAGAAGGGAAGGAGGGAGGGAGTCTTTTCTTTTTCATCATCATCTTGAGAGACAAGGACTTGAGAGCTTCTTACTGCAGAGAGACGAGAGAGATGAGCTCATTGAGCTCAAAGCTCAAGCCTTTGCCTTTGTTTACTGAGAGAATTCTGTAATTACATTCAAATCTTCACTCAATTCTGGGTCAAACCTCTGTCTTCTACAACGCCAATTGCCAAGCCGACGCAGACCTTTTCGATGCCTTGCCAACATTCTTTCCTGCTTTCGACTTGACAATCAACCTCATGAGATGCTTCCCTATTAGGAGGTACTTGTTAGATTGGATCATGTACATTGGATCAACAAGGTGGTCAGGTGACCACCTCCGGGGTCCACAGACAGCTCGCCGAACCTCTACCTGGCATAGCCCGAATAGGAAGGCGGTCAAGGAAAGGGATATCCCCTGAACACCACAGAGATAGCCCAGGGGGACAAGGACATAGACAATACAAGTCATCTGAGTGCCACGCTAGCTTTCTGACAGTACTAAACACTAGATTACCTGACCACATACGCGCGGTCTGGTGCAGCTTAGGGCTGACCAACTGAGACGCCTGTGCGACGCATTTCTGTGTACCTCACTAAGGGACTGCCATCCATTTGGGGTGTTGTTTCTTGTCCCTTTCCGCCGCCAAAATAGTTATTATATTATATAAAAGGTTAAATAGAATTAAAAGAATACTAAGCTTTTATTTTATAGAATTTTAGTCTTTTTTAAGATCTATGTATTCTAAGATTTAGTCTTTGTAGCTGGTTAAGATAGTGAAGATTATACTTAATAGAATAAGCTTTTATTTTACTAAGTTATTATTATCTTAAGCTAAAGTATTAAGTCTATTATACTATTATTTTTCCTATTTTCTGTTATAGTATTTTAATCTTTAGTCTTTCCTTTAGATATATACTACTAAAAGCAATTATTTTTAAATGACATTAACTAAGAGAATCTTATAATTATTTATAGTATTAATTATAAAGAATAGAAGAATTTAATAAAGAGATTCAAAAGCTATAACTTTATTTAAACTTTAAATCTTAAATAACTACCTTAATTAGTTATATTTAATTAATTAATCTAATTAAGTGTTAGGAGCTCGAGCCTGGGGCTCGGGCCTGGAGGGACTCATCACGTGACCTCACAGGGCACAACCAGAGGACAGCCCGGGTCCGCACAGCAAGCATTCCTTTCCCTCCTTAGCTTTATGAATACTATTGGAAGGTGACCCTGTATTGCGAAGGATGACCCTGTATTACGAAACCTCTGATAGATTGATATCCTGACCTTAGTCAGAAGGGGGGGTCTGATAACCCCTCTTCCTGCCGGTCCGGGAGGACCAGGAGGAAAGGATGAACATCATCATCACTGCTTTGAACACTATCCATTTGATCAAATTGACCGTAACAGATCCATCAAATACCATTATCGACGCTCATTCGCAGTAGCCCTGAGGCCAGTCCATTAGTTACATTAAGTTTCTAATTATTTAATTAACTAAGATAATTATCTTATTTAATTACTTTAACCTATTAAGCTATTTATTAAAGGCTTTAATCTCCTTATTAGAATTAGTCCATTTTAGACTAAGTGTTGGAAGATGACCCTGTATTACGAAACCTCTGATAGACTGATATTGTTAGATTGGATTATGTACACATTATCTCCAGGGTGGTCATGTGACTACCTTGGTGGTCAACAGACAGCTCGCCTAACCCTTGCCGGCTGTAGCCCGAACAGGAAGGCGGTCAAGGAAAGGAGATATCCCCTGAACACCACAGAGATAGCCCAAGGGGGCAAGGACATAATTAGACACAATACAAGTCATCGGAGTGCCACGCTAGTTTTCTGACAGATATGGCGACTGATAGGTGGGCGCCCGGGCGCGCGGGCGCCCATACATCCTTGGGCGCCTGGGCGCGCCCACTGACTAATCCCGCCAAAATGCATTTCCCAATTGGTCCAGGCGAGACACGCTCTGAGGGAGACACAAATTCACCACATGTTCGTTGCGACACTTCCTAAAACCAAATCATAGATGAGTAGCTACGTCTTCACTGTTATACACTGTTCAACACCCTTCTTACGGAATGTAAGGCCTGCTGTTCCCTGCTATCTTTTTCCGCACTTTTCCAGATTTCTTTCGTGCCTCTTCTATTGTTAGCTAGGGGGTTGTCACCCATCTCTTTCGCAACCTGGGCTTCAACACGTTCATCTTCTGCGCTGCACCAATCCAAATACGCCATCATCTCCTCCTTCGTCCACTCTCGTGAACATGTTACACTGACACAGCGTCTGGACATCTGTTTGAAGT
>NOKP01000059.1:23023-103079 GCA_002682825.1 Neonectria sp. B-13 | reverse complement strand
GTGTGGCAGCACGGAAGTCCATGTGAAGATGTGAAAGTCTGACTGCAGGGCGCTTTGTACTGCTTTTGGAGTAGTTGCCGTTGCTCTTGCACCTTGCGTAAAGCTTGATGTGAGACCCAACCTCGCACCGCCTGAAACAATATCCCGGAGACCTCTAGAGGTGTGCGCACTTGTTGAGAGGCCCGTATGTGTTTGAGTTCCTTCAGTTGGTTCGTAATAGCGTGCTTCATTGCCTGCAAAACGGCGAAGAGGTCAAATGTAGAAGTCTTGATATGTGACTTGATTAATGAATGGATGCCTTCAGCCCTAAAGCATGCACATTAGTTCTTTTCCTGCGCCATATGCAGCAGGCTACCTGCCTCGAGGTGGCTATGTTGCCGAAGTGCAAGTGGTCATCCACCCATGCTTTGACGATCTTCTCTTTGTGCGGCTCGAGCCAATACATCTTGATGTATCCCACAGACTCAAGATATTTGCGGCCATATTGAAGCTCAAACTTAGCCAGGCGCTCCTCAAATGTCCTTTCGTCTTGTGAAGCTACAATCGAGTACCATGACGTATAGAATTCGCCCCATTCTTTGTCTTCGGTCTGCTCTGATGCTTGATCGACCTTCGATACAGCAAAGAAGGGCCGACAGTGCTGAAGAATTGCCTTGTTGACATGCCAGAGGCAAAGTAGTGCTTTAGAGGAAGAGAACCAAATTGCAGCAGCGTTCATCGCCGCCAGGCACCTATCAGTCAAGATGACCGACGGAAGCTCCCGTTGATAGAGTGATCTGAGGTGCTCTAATGCCCATGAGTAATCCTCTTCTGATTCACCTGAAAGGAAGGCAAATGCAATGCAGAAGGAACGTTGGCAGGAGTCAACTCCAATCATGTCGAGGAGTGGCATGTGGTGCTTGTTGGTCTTATAGGTGCAATCCAGCAATAAGACATCTGGGTTGCATTGTAAGTACGCAACAGAGTCCGGGTGGGCAAAGAAGATGGCCGTCAGTCGATTGTCACGGTCCAATCGAACTCGGCACCAGAAGCCCTCTCTATGCAACTGGCCAACCAGCGCTTGGATGCTGCTCTGGCCTTCACGCAGGCCCCTTCTTGTCTCCGCAATCCGATTGTATATATCTCGTTGAGTTGCGAGGGTCTCTGAATGATTGTGGAGATATGTCCTTATATCTCGCGGGGTGGCGCCAGATATGGCAAGATTTGAGACAGTTGCAGCATCTTGTTCTTCAAATCGTCGATGCGCTGGGTGCGCAGATGGGTCCTCGCTCGGTGGGTGGTTGTGTCTAGCGCACTCTTTGTCTGGCCGATGGGTCAGGACCCACGCGCCTCCATCTAGTGACTGCTTGGCTAGGAATGAAAACTTGCAGCCAGTTCTTCGACTCGAGGTGCGGCGGACTCGCTCTACAGATGCGCTTGGCGGCTGTTTGTTTCGGTCGCATGCGAACACCACTTTGATCCGCCCGTTCGGAGTCTTCGTAGACTTGCCCGTTGTGAAAGCATACCCTCGAGGCTTCGCCCAAGAATTGATGGCGGCAAGGAGAGACTCGCGTGAATCGTATAGGCCTCCGGTGGGAGCGCATCTTCGACAAATGCTGCGTGGGTCATTTTTGGTTCACTGTCTTGTGATTCAATTAATTGCTCGCGACTGACAAACGCGTCTCGCCTGGACCAATTGGGAAATGCATTTTGGCGGGATTAGTATGTATGGGCGCCCACCTATCAGTCGCCGACTGATATCATGACCTTAGTCAGAAGGGAGTCTGATATCCCCTCTTCTGGCCGGTCCGGATGACCGGGACAAGCAATAATCAACAACATCATCACTGCTTTGAACACTATCCATTTGATCAATTTAACCGTAACGGATTCAACAACCCCCATAATACGGTAAGGGGGTGGGGGGCTCCTTCCATCCCAGGGAGGTGCTGGCCTCACCGCATCGTGATGTCATCCTTTACAGAAGGTGTGCCTACCAGTTGCTGCCCGTTGCTCGCAGGCAAGCGACACCTGCACCCTCACTTTTCTTCCTTTTCCCTCCTTCATCGACCTCATCACAACCTTCACAAGTTGACCAGCACTATCGAAGTATCGAAGGGAACGGAGGCATTGATGTCTGCCTTGTGCTAAATTCTTGCCAGGTCCCCCGCCGTCTCCTTCGACCCCTCAGCAATTCGGCCACGGCGCACCCAATAGCTATGCCTGCCTTCCGATACTCCAATTGCAGCGACAGGAGAAACGCGTTGTTGATCGGAATCAACTACTTTGGCCAGCGCGGCCAGCTCCGCGGCTGCATCAATGACGTCCGCAACATGACCAACCGCTTCCCTCTCTGAGCACTTTGGTTACAAGCGCGAGGACATGGTTATCCTCACCGACGACCAGCAGAACCCCATGAGTCAGCCCACCAAGCAAAACATCTTGCGAGCCAGGCACTCACTGGCTGGGGAAGGACACTCGGCCTAACAATTCGCTCTTCTTCCACTACTCAGGTTCGAATCTCTAATTCCTTTACCGGATAAAATCTTCTTGGATCTTTACTCTGCCATACAACTTTCATGATGCGCTTTCCCCTGCATGCATGCTTTGCTCATCTCGTTGTGCCCAAACGCCCCAAGTATTCCATGCCCGTCCCTGAACCCAAACGAATTCCCTCATGACCTGCTTGCTTACACGATCCCAACCGGCTGAGATATTAACAACTAACACCCGAGACAACAATATGATATCCACAGCGCCATCCATGCATCCAACCCTCGATTCGCCAACCACGCAAAAGTCCACAAAGCACCACTCTCGTCTCGCGCCGAGACCCGCACAGCTTTGAGCTGACGTGAGTGCTTGGTTTTGCACTGCTCCTCGGTTGCGACGACGAGGCGCCGGCGCACCGTCTCCTGCTCGGCCCAGTCGCGCGCCGAGATACGCATGCGGGCGACGAAGCGGGCCATGACGAGGAAGGTCCGGAGGGCTGGACGGGCGGCGGCGGGTTCGGCGGAGGAGATATGTTTGTTGCCGGAGGTGCCGGGGAGGGAAAGCGGCTTGCGGCTGCCGAGGAGGTTGGTGCGGATGTCCTCGAGCTCGCGGAGCTGGGCCTTGTTGCTATGAGGGAAGTCAGTAATGGATCCCCGAGGAGGAGAAGAAGGGAGACGTACCAAGCGTTGGCGATGTCGAGCTGCAGCTGGAGGAACTTCTTGGCAAAGGCAGCGTCGGCGCGGAGCGAAGCTGCACGCTGCCACCGGGCCTGCATCCGCTCCATCTGCATCACCATGCCGCGGAGCTCTTTCTTGTGGCGCTCCTCTGCGCCCTCGGCCGCGCGGATGACCGTCTCCAGCGCCTGGTCGGTGTCTTCCAGCGAGGCCTGAGTGCGGCGCTGCGCAGGCGTGGTCGCCGTGGCCGTAGATAGGGCGTCCTTGTTCGAGGCCTTGGCGCGCTCGAGATCCTTCTGGAGCTTCTCGGCGCTGAGGCGGAAGGCTGCGCGCTCGCTGCGGGCGCGTTCGAGCTTGCGTCGGAGGGAGGCCTCGGACGCGGCGAGCGAGTCGATGAGCTCTTGTTGCTGGCGGACGTCGTGCTCGAGGTTTTCCATCTCGACGCGGCTCTCGCGCAGTTGGCGATCCTGCTTGCTCAAGTCCGTCTGCTGCGTCGCCGCCGTGTTGCGCTCATGCTCCGCCTTCTCGAGCTTGTGCTTCATCCGTTGGAGGATGCGCTCGTGGTGTGCGGCCGTCTCCTCGGCTTGTTGGCGGGCCTCATCAAGTACCTCTTCGAGGACTACCTTCTGATCCTCGAGGTCGTTGAGTTGCCGCTGGAGGTCCTGCGAGGTCTGCAGTACCTTGCACTCGGTATCTCGGTTCTTGGAGCGGAGCTCGTGGATGGACTGCTGGGCGGTTGAGAGCTGGTGTCGTAGCTCAGACAGTTCCGACTTGCGTTCCGAGTCACTCGCCGAGGACTGGGCGAGATTATTAGTCGAGACACCTCGGTCTCGTGAACTTGACGCTCCAGGTCGGCAACCTGTCGCTTGAGACCCTTGACCATGTCCCTGTTGGCCGACTCCCGTTGTAGAAAGTCGAGCTCCTTCTGTCGTGCCGCCGAAAGGTCCTTGCGGATCAGAGACAGCTCGCTGTTGCCCTCGATGTTTCCTGGCAGCTGGCGGGTGGTGAACTGGTGTTCAAAGTCCTCAATCTGGCGCTCCAGCTCGCGGATGGCTCGTCGAGCGGCAGCCAACTCGTGCGTCTCGGTGGACGACGACTGTCGTAACTTGGTCTGGAGCTTAGAGAACCTCCTGACCGAGACGTTCCTCCTCTTCCGCGGCCTTCTCAGTCTCGTCCTCCAGAGTCTTCTCGATGGTCTCGCGCTGCTCAGTCAAGGCCCGGTTCTCGTCCTTGAGGCGGCGCACTTCGTTATCAAGCTTGGGATTGGCTGTGCGCAAGTCGAGTCGTTCTTGATCTACACGGATCGTCTCGTTGTCGTAGAGCTGGACTCGGCGGAGTTCGGCCTCAAGCTCGTCGCGTTCGCCTTTGCCTCCGCTAGCGAAGATGAGACGGAATGGAGTTCAAGGGTGTTCTTGGCCAGCTGATCCTGTAGCGACTGCTTCTCCCTGGTGGGTTTTGTAGCTGAGCATTGGTGTCGGAGAGCTGCCACTTAAGACGTGCCAACAATTTGGTATATTGCTGGGCTGTCTGTCCCGAGGCAGTGCTGGCAACCTGGGCCAACTCAGCCTTCTGTGGAATGACCTTGAGCTGTTATTTGAGATCGCCACACTCGCGTCTCGCGATGTCGAGTTGCCGCCGCTGAGTCTCGAGTTCTCGGTGTCCAGCATCTACATCCTGGCGTCCAGAGCCTTGCTCCTGATGCAGGGTGTTTTGCAACACGTCCACCTCGTCCTCCAACGCGGCAACCTTGTTGCGTTGCGTCTGGTAGTCGACTTGTGTCTGGTAGTCGACTTGTGTTTGTCGTAGCTCGTCTCAGACCGTTGACAGTTCGTTGCGTAAGTTTGTCAGCAGGGTCTGTCGAGTTTCAAGCGCGTCTTGAAGATCTTCACTCTGTCACGTCAAGACACCTTCTTCGCTCCTGTGCCTCTCCGCTTCGCTTTGGATGACCGCCTGCAGCCTCGACTCCTTGTCGGAGAGCGTTCCTTCAGTTTCTCGTAGCCTGTTGATGGTCCGTTGCAGCCCTACGGCCTTCTCATCGGCACGCTGTCGCTCGGATTCGAGATTTTGCTTTTCAGTTTCCCACTTCTCACTGTCGTTAATTATCTTACGGAGGATTTCATAAAGTTTAGTCCTAAGAAAAAGTAATTAGTCCATGCCATTAGCCCTAGGCTAAATACACTAAATACACTAAGTACATTATAGTTATCTATTAGCTAAGGCCTGCTAAGCTTTTAGTGTGCCGAAGACCCTAATTGACCTAACACCCAGACATCTTTAGAGGACTTAGCAACACAGCTTGTATTTTGAGGTATCTGACAAGCATTAAGGAATTTGCTATCTTTTGCATGGGCCAGGACTTTTGAAATGCTCCTCCGTAGAGGTTGTCTTTTCGCATATCTTCGCCTGAAGGTTTGAGACCTCGTCGTTTAGTCAGTCAATTTCGCCCTGATATTGGTCGCGGAGGTCTTTCCCGATCTGAAGAGCATGCTCCCTCTCCTCGACAAGCCTCTGCTTGAGATCATCGACTTCCCTCTCCGAATTTTTTACCTCCTTTTGGAGAGAGGCAGAATTGCTGGCCATGGAGTCGTGCCGCGATTGGGGCGTGTCCTTGTCCTCAGCTCGGGCGCGTAGGCCGGCCTTCAATTCCTCGACTCTGGATGTGATAGAACGCCGCTGTCGCTCGAAGCTTTCTTGGTTTCTTCGCAGGTCCTTAACTGTGGACTGGAGGATTTTGTTCTCTTGGTTGACCTCGGAAAACTTCTTCTCTAAGGTAGCGTACTCCTGCCCGGACTTGTCCAGCTCTTCCTGCAGCCGCACCACCCTCTCTTCAATCTGTCGAGAAAGCCCTTTGGCGACGACCGACTTCTTGGCTGATTCCTCCTGGAGCTCATCGAGCTCGTTTTCCACTGGGTCCTTCTGGGCCACTGCATCTTTCCGCCCGGCCTCGGCTTTCTCCATCTTGGTCTCGGCATCCTCCATTTTGGCCTTTGCGTCTTCGACCTCCTCCTCCAAGCGCCGAATATTGTGCTCAAGATCTCGAATCGTGTCCTTGGCTTCTTCTAAACCCTCGCTTTTTTGGGCCTTCTCCTCAAGCTGAACCATCTTTCGCTGGGCGTCTTTTGCCTTGTCCTTCTTTCTTCCAGTTTATCCTCGAGGTCCTCCAGCTCGTCCTCGCGTTTGGTGAGCATTCGGCCTCTTTGTCGAAGATCAGCCTCATAGCCCTTTGAACAACATCTCCAAAAAGCTCTTCGAGAGGACCGTCGCCAAATCCAAGGAGAACGACGCCACCAAGAATATACTACCAACGGATCTTACGAAACGAGAGCCCTTGGAAACACAAGATGACTGGACAATATGTCGACCACCGGCAGCACCTTCTTCTCTCAAACAAGCACCACGTCATTCATTCCCAGTCTACTCGGCTGGTAGGCAGACACCGGTTGCCATCCCAGACGGCATGGTTTTTAACACCCAAGCATCTCCCACACCCTTCCAGGGTGCCCCTCCGCCAAATCCTCAAACCCTGGGGTAACATATCGCCTGGAAAACCCATGAAATTCAACGCCCTATTTGATCCTAGCAACCCGTCTCTATACAACTTTGATCACGAGGTTCTCAACTTTGGCAGCCAGTACGCCGGATGGGAGTTTGGCATCCTCGACAATATCGCCCTCGGGACGAAGACACCCCCAAGAGAGAACTCCATCTCGCAGAAGACGCTGTAATCGTTTGAGGCCGTTTGTTCCCCAAATGTGCGTTCTTCAATTCCTTTGCCTGGACGAGGCACTCAAATTTATCTATCTCTTCCGGCCTGATCTCTGCCGAAGATGGGCATGCGAGTGGCATAACGAAACGGCCCACCTCAGATGCTGTTGGGGGCCGTTCTCCTCTCACATCGGCCTGCCACTCGACATGGATTGATCCCCGGGGGTCGACGGGGGCCCACGCTAGTCAAGAGACCATTGCTTCCAGCGCGCCTCGTTCCGACTAATGCATACATATGTGAGGCGATGAAGCATTACTTCGCTGCTCATAGGGACGATCATCTCGGCCAACGCGCGGTGTGGGCCGCGAGTGGCCAACTTGCCTCTTACTTAAACGCTTGGACTGGGTCATGGGCTTCTGCCTCAGGAACGATAAGGCGTCACTCAAAGCAGGCAGTCCCTAAGCTACCATGCCAGGACAACTCCGCAAATGTGGAACAGGCTGCCATGTACGCCTGACTCCTCCAGATCATCCCTTGACGGCCAAATCTAATTTGTTCAAGTGCAAACATTTGAATGACGCCGATGCCATGGTCTGCCATAACTCAAACTGCATGGACTACAGCCCCAAGTTTCCCCAGACTATACTTCATCAGTGTGCTGCATGCACGTGAGGACATTACCCTGTAACCGCAGCAAAGTGAGAAAGGAAGGCGGAATTTATGCTAGATGGGACCATGCTGCCGAAGTTCATTGGAGGGAGAGGGTTTTAAGCCCTGGACTATACATCAACGGCTACCTGAGTTTCGTCTTGAATCCTCATCCCCTAGTCTAAGCATTGCCTTCTCAGCTGAAAGTACCTTCTTAGTGGCGATGTCTGACCCTCCTGGCGCACCGACCTAGCAGTGAGTTGCATGTATCCTGGTTCTCAGAATGGTTAAAAAAAAGCAGGTGCCTCGTTGTTGTTCAGTGTTCTTTCCATCTTCTGAGGTAGTTTGGAATTCTGAAAGCACTCAGCATAATCCTCAATGATAAACGACAATTTACTTACGCTTACGGATTTGAGATCTCGATGATCAGTAGTGGTAACTGAAACCTTGGACTTCACCTTAATGCCCTTGCGAGGCGTTGCGGCGGCCATCGTCTAACCAAAGTGAGAGATTGTGATGCTTAACTGGATGAGACGGAAAGGCGAGGCAATTGTCTGCCATGCCTGACCTATATACAGTAGAGCTTGCGATAAAGCGACTCCAGGAAGTTGAAGTTGCCGCAATTTCCTGCTTACCCGGGCAATCAAAACAAAGTTTACCACTCATCCGTCATCTCATTATACGACATAATTGTGACGGCAAAAAAGAAATGTATTGAAGAGGGTGGACATGCTACCATATACGTCCCCCCCCAATCATCTCTTAATGACCAAACCTAACTAGTTCAAGTGCGAACATATAAATAGTGAGGGTGCCACCACCGCCTATCGCAACTCAGGCTGCAGGGACAAGAAACGTCGATTTCTGTAGATGTTGCACATGGAAGTGCGACTGGGTCCTTGTGGAGTCAATCCGCCTAAGTCCGCCTGAAGACACTTCAAATAGGTAAAAAAGAGCGAAGGCTATTCACTTGCGATCACTACGAGCTTGAGAAGGATTCTGTTCTCAATGCACACCAAGAAGGCTCAACATCGACGTGGTCAGCCACCAACGCCGACGCTTCCTATTCAAGACATTCCCGATCATTTCTACCCGGAAATACTACGTATTACCGCTTTGTGGCATCATGCTCTACCGACAATGTTATTCACTCTCCATAACTAACTTAAATTTCCTCTCTTAATTTGGGGGCATTACAATCTGTTTTTTGGTCGCCCTGTATCTAAGTCATCCATATAAAACGTCATGATTCGTTGAGTCCACGATCTAGGTTACTACACCGGCTCCTCTGCTGATGTTTATGACCTCATCGGGGGTCGATGAAAAATCATTCATGACACTCACTGAAGTGCACTCACTCAGGCCGCAGATATTGATGACCCGTACTGTATCCCACCAAGGTTTGAGGTATTTATAAAAAGCCTTGCCGCCGGCAAGCGTCGGAGAAATCTGCGCAGACCGGCGGCCGATATCCATAGCGGTCCCGGCATGCATACGGACCTTGTCTGCAGCCTTCATCCCATCTGATTGATATTACCGAACAAGCGAAACTACAAAGACGTTCATGCATGCACACTTTGAGATGATTGAACTCCCAAGACTGCAAATTCTGACTGTCGAATGTAATACAGTACATCCCTCCCTGGCTTAGCATACGTTTACAAGTTTTCTAACCTCTGCTCAAATGTTGTTGCTCCAGTTGGATTGGTGAGTTTGATTGGGTGGACTTTTTTGTCGTGTTTTGCTGTCTTTATATCCTATCCCCTAGGAATCCAATTCTTTTTATTGTCTGTGTGCATCAACGCCATCATTCGTATCCTAGCTACCTGCAGGGACGCATGGTGATTAGATGACATCGTCATTACCGTTGTCATCTATCCTTTCTCCCACGCTTGCATAAAGGAATGTGCGTCAGGTTATGTTGGGATGCACCAACGCCACGAATGCACAGAAGTAGGTACACGAAGACCACCATCCTCCCCGCCCTAAGATAAGAAAGTTGAACCTCGTAGTCACTTGTTGATCGTCCATAGCATAGTCTCACTGCAGCGTCTTCTTTGTGATCTGATCGCAAGGAAGAAGCAAGGGCCTCGCAACGGTCCCCGACGCCACAAGACAAACATCATCCACCAGCACAGAGCTAGATGACATTCAAGACCCCTTTAGATGCCCAGGTGTGGATAATCGCCTATAGACTTATTACCCAAATGGGCCTTCTCCAACAGGATATTGGAAGTCTTGAAAGCAGGTCAGAACTCCCCTGCCCACTGAGCCACATAGCAAGGAGCACAGAGGAAAGGGCAAGGGCGACGAGAATGAATGCGAGGACATTTGAGGCTGGAAGGGCAACGAAGCAGAGGAAATCAACGCTTCCACGAATAATAGCTTTCGTTACTATTTATCATGTTCATTAACTCATATCAATCATTCTAACCTCACAAATAAGGCAGTGCTTAAAAACAGCCACCAAACCTCTACCTCATCCCCTGGGCTGCCCTCTGCCTGTTACTCTGCCCTTAGTACTTATACTTAATTAAGATCCGGATGTTGACGGTGGAAGGGACTCATGGCTGCTTAGCGAGGTGATCTCATAGTGTGAAAGCTGCCGCCGTGCGCTTGCCCTGACTCGCCGCATTGCTCGTCGCAGTCGCGCTTGGGGTCGTGCTAGGAGTTGTCAAGTCATGTAGGTCCGGAAAAACCCTAATTAGGCTGTAGAGTAACTATTTAGCCAGATTATATAAGGTGTCGTAGGGTTGTAAGGTCTTATATGTGTATAAAAAAGTCGGTATACTGCCCGAAGAGTAATCCATTACTGCCTAAATAGCAATACTCATAGGGGCTAAGGCTACGTAAATGAGTCATTCCTGGAAACAGTCACCGGGCTAACAAATATGAAAAATAGGCAGCTGTTTCTCGAATTTCCTGCTATTCGTTTGTAGATCTAAATGTAACCGAAGATCAGCAACTCTGCAGCCATTCCCACCCAAAGTCAGGATTCATTGGGGTCGGATGAATAAATGTCACAAACCTCTTTACCATTAAATTACGTATTATCAACAAGGTGTCAAATAGAACACCTTAGTCGGATGCCTATAGGGCCAATGTTAGGTAATTGTAATCTGGGGTCGCTCTTGGCGCGTGTTGGCTTCCCGTGCTTTTTGAATTTCTAGCCGCCTAAGCCGTCAGAATTGTTGTATAAAATGCTTACAAGACGCGCTTCCATCTCTCGTAAATCCTGGTACAGAAAACTAGTCTTCTTTGTGCTGCTAGTTACTGACTCGTTGCTACCATTGAAATTACTGATCATATGGAATCTCGATCCATGAACCTCACGATTCCCTGCTGAGCAACTCTCCCTCCAGAAGAAGCATACAACTCTCGCTAAGACAACCGAAAAAGAAGCAAATACCCAAACATGCATGCATTCATACAAGGGGCTTGTCCTTGGCTTGACAAGCACATCAAGTCATACCTTCAAAAACATGTGCCGGGCGTCATCTTTATCGACGACTTCACCAATTTCCCAGCCAACGCCGAGACTGTTTTTCAATTCTGTAACGGGTGGAATCTCAATCAGTACTTTGCCGTTCTGAACACTGCGGACACGGCACTCATCAACGCATACCCCAACAGTGATGCATTGGCTCGAAAAGACTTTCTTGCTCGAGTTGTGGAATACTGGACGGTGAAAAGACCGGAAAGCATCCTGAAGAACCACGTTCCGCTAACAGTCCGTCTGTCTCTCGACTACAGCGAGTACCTTGATGATGCCCTGACTGCAGCCGACGACCTCACGCTGTTGTACTCTCTAGAGGAGAACGAAGAGAAAGTTGAGGCAGACCGTGAATGGTGGATTCTCAAACCCGCGTTGATTGACTGCGGCGCTGGCATTCGAATCTTTAGTACAGTGGAGGAGCTTGCGAGTAATCTCGAGCTTGCTGCTGACATAGAGGAAGAAGAAGATGAGCTGTCCGAAGTTCAGGAAGCAAGCCAGGAACCCGTTTTTGACAAGAAGCAGGATCCGTGCGATGGCAACCCTGATGACTTCTCTCCGAGCCTTTCGAACCCCGGTCGAAGCTCTCACGATGCTTTGATCACTACTACTGGAAACCTGATGCTTAATGGAGCTATCGATAAGACACGGAAACCTCCCGCTCTGAATTTTGAGATTGACGAGAATGAGCGCATCCCTTCCGCGCAGATGC
This sequence comes from Neonectria sp. B-13, assembly GCA_002682825.1. Lineage (NCBI taxonomy): Eukaryota > Fungi > Ascomycota > Sordariomycetes > Hypocreales > Nectriaceae > Neonectria > Neonectria sp. B-13. The sequence continues at coordinate 91,374 of NOKP01000059.1, read as the reverse complement.
GTGAATTCGTCGCGCAAAAGTACATCGTATCAGTTCCACTGTTGGAGGAGAGAAAATGGCACGCCAGAGCCTATGTTCTCTCTGTGGGGCGGCTGAAGGTCCATGTCTTTCGAGAGATGCTCGCCCTCCTCGCCACCAAGGATTACGAACCGCCATGGAAGAATCCGAGCCTTAGGTCTTCTCTCACAAACACCTCGCTCCAAGATGAGGATGAGATCGTGAGCATGGAATCCAGGCGAGACTTCTGGACGACTCCCGATGACTTGCTCCCTGGAGACTGGAAGAAGCGCATTTTCGATCAGATTTGCGATGTCTCGGCCGAGTTGTTCCACGCAACTGCACATACAATGGCTGATAGATTCATCCCGTTGAATAAATGCTTCGAGTTGTTTGCTGTGGATTTTCTCATCGACTCGACTGGAAACCCGTGGCTTCTGGAAGTGAACGAGACGCCAGGCTTCTACGAGCACGGCGTAGCTGGCGAGATAGCGCAGCGCCTGATGGAATCGGTGATCTGCGTGGCTATGGAGCACATGGGCAAGGCTCAGGTTGATGACCCTCGCAACTCAGCTGCTAGAGCCCGAATGGTGGAAGTGTTAGATGAAACCGAGAAACTCGCGAAGAGTAACATCACGGAAATCGTTCCTGAAAATTAGGAGTTGTAAATAGAGAGTTGTGAATAGACAGATGAAGACTCTAGACGGGGCTATGGTGATCAGATTGCATAAACTTCTACAGATTGAGATTCTCTGGAAACTGCCTTTATCCAGGAGCAGTTTGGCCACATTTCAATCCAAGACCTACCTCCCAATTCCCTCCCTCTGCACCTCGTATATAGCTTCCAAGACTTTCCCAATTGCTTAGCAAGGCAAGAGAAATCATTGGTAGGGTCCCTGGACGCCCCGTATAAATATTACTGCCTACACTGAAGCTATCAAAGTAGCCACTTATGAGTATTAGGACATTTATCCAGAGGTTCAGTCAGATATTTCACTTCAGAGAGCACAGCTGTGGAGGTCAGGAGGTCAATGTAGAACTAAATAAGCAAACTCAAATAGTAATGATAGGAAAAAAATCTTCAGCGCACAACTAGGATGATTGTAAAGGAAAACGAAACCACAATGCTATCCGGCAAGCCCAACAACCCACTGCTGCTCGCCATAGACCACATAGTATATGAATTTCACTCGCTCAAAATCGCACTTCGTCGACCAGTAAATAAGAGAATTTCTCCTTCGTCCCCATCGCCAATAGCAGTTTCCTCCACATCAATAGGCCCAGCCACGCCCCTCTGATTACCATCCGCAGCCAATCTCCCACGACCAAGGATATCATAGTTAAGGTTCAGATCCACAAGCTGAGATGCCAGGTCGCTTAGGGATATGCTATCTGCATGTCCCGTGGCTCGGACCAGATATGGCGCCAGGGCAGGAAACAAGCTCGAATCATGATCCTCGCCCTAGGGTAATTTGTACCTCATGGTTCTTAGAACATCTTCGCAGATTCTGGTTACCATGGTGTTCAGTGTTCTTTCCCTCTCTTTGTTACCATCGAAATCAAAGACATCCAGGGTTCGCCAGACTGGGTACAGGTTTCCGTGCGTCTCGCGAACCAATACGCCGCTCATAAGCGAGAAGTAGTAAGAGCACAGCCGACAGGTAGGTTTGCTGCTGCCGACGTAGTCAGGTGTGCTCAGAGCCACGGGGGAAGGTCTAGAGTTCATTGGAGCGGCCTGGGGCGATGGCTCTTCAAAAGTTGAGTATACCGGGACGACGATGAGCTTGGGCGGACTGATGATTGCGTCATGAGGGACAACCGGAGCAGGAGTTGTTTCTTTGGTAGTTGTAAGTCTAGATGGTGTAGTTGGACTGGCCGGAATATCCCTCTGCACAATCTCTGAGGAGTCAGAGGCGACGGAAAGAACTTGTTCGCGGTCCGACTCTTCGCGGTCCGACTGAACCATCTGCTCTGGCTGCCGAGGTCGGATCTCTAGGGCAAGGTAGAGTTGCTCAATAAACGGCATGATGGGCTGATCTTCGTACTGCTGCGTCGTGTCGATTTCTTTTTCCAGCTGGATTATAACCCACCGAGATGCCTGCTGGAGGACGAGTTGCTGGATCATCCAAGTTGAGCTGGGGATTGCTCTTTCCCATGGCATCCTCGGTCCAACGCTTCAGTACCTGTACGGCCTCTTGGGAACTGGGACTAGGATAATGGTCAGGGAAGCTCATGTCCATCGACTCTGCTTGATCAAATGACTGGCCACTAGAACTGTTTCTGTGAGGGGAGCTGCTTGGAGTTGGTGATTTGTTGAAAACCTGAGCTGTGTCCAGCTTGATGGGCTTATCCCCGGTGACATGGCACGCCTCAATGTCCAATATCGGCTTGTACATCTGCGCTTTCCTCTTCGCCATGGCCTTACGCAAGCTCTCCTCATCGCCGCGCCACATCGGACTCCTCAACTCATTCCTGATAGCATCTGGCCACTAGGCTTTGACCCTCTTCTCGTCCTAGCAGTGATACTCAACAATACCAAACTTCTTGATCTTATTCTCCAAGCTCGCGAGAAACTTCTGCCGGACCATGTCCCAGTGCTCGCTGCTAATGACGTTGAAATCAATCCCAACCAACCGGCCAAGTTGGCGCAGGAGGTCTTCGTCTTGGCGCAGACCTGTCTGGCACATGTTGTGCTGGGCGAGCCATTGCTTCAGGGCGATATTGTCCGACTCGGTCCAGCGAATGCGTCTGGACAGTTGTCCTTCAAACTTTCGAGGAATATGCCGTTGAATGTGCGTTGAGAATGGTCGTGCTGCGATAGCTCTAGAAAATCCGAACAACAGGCAGGAGAGGGAATGTTTCGTACTCCCCGACTGAGGATACCCATCCTGGGCGGTGTAAGGGCTCAACTCTGTAATCAAGCTCACTTTGAGCCCGTTGGACGACAGAAGAAGGTCCTATGTAGACCAGGACGTTGGCGAGAGTAAAAAGCAAGCAAGACATGATGACACTGCCAAATGAAAGAATACGAGGCAAACAGCGGTCAGTCGTGTGAAAAGCACAAAGAAGGAAGAGAGAAGACTACTAGAAGCCATGAACAAAGGAATGAGACCAAACTACCAGACTGGCAAAGAAACCAGGCGCAGCTGTGGAAAAGTGACCTGTGACTGTCAGACTGCACGCCTCAGCTGGCTGCCGGTCACCACCCTTTCTCAGCAGCAGTTTGAGACTCCGGGTGATGGGAAAGCAGGAGGTATGGGAAAGAAGAAAAACCGACGACGCAGTAGGAAGAAGGGAAAGGGTGTAATGGGATCTAGTGAATAGATGGATGTGGTTGACTACGGCTGCTTTGGGGGGCATTTACTGTTTGTTGACTTGGTTATTAGGGAGATGAGTAAGTGATTTAAAAGTATACTTCTACAGTACTAGGCTAGTCCTGACTTGGTTTGTTATCTTGCTGTTTACCCAACATGCCTGTCTTCTTTGTTCGCGAACGAACACCCGCCTACAATGCTCTATTCGCCGACCACACCGCCTCAACCCATATCCTGTTTGTCTCCTCACTTGCTTCCTGCCAGGCTAACTGTGATATGTCGCATTGCAGCGGCGGTGGCTTACTCCTTTGTGCTGCCAGCCACGTCAGCTCACACTTGTCTATCATTTATCATTCAGTAGTACTCTCACACTTGTCAATAGTTCAGCCCCATCCTGTTTTTGTACGCTCAAGAGTTTCGGGAGGCGGTGTACTCAAGAGGTCCATAACTTATGCAACGTTATTCTCATCAGAAATGCCCTCATTATTACTCCCAATCGTTCATCTATGCCCCGTCCCTCCAGCCGTACTGTAAAGCTATCCAAGTTTCCCCAGCGCCAAGTCATCCCCGCCAGCCAAAAGATAGTTTATTTATTAAATCATCCCTCCCTAGCATTCCTAACTAACAAAGCCGTCGCTCAGTACCCACTCAAACAACTATGCCGTCCGTCTCCATCGACCGAGGCATGCGAGCCCGCCAGACCCGTAAGTACCTCGACCACGTTTCGTCGATGGATCCCGACGTATATAGGAGCCTTGTGGGAGGAATTCCCGATTTCGATAGAGTCTCAGGGCTTGTCTCGGGGTGCTTTCAGGGAGAAGAGACATAGCCGGCGTCTTGGAATAAGAATGGCCAATTCAAGACTTGGGTGAATGGGGCCCTCAAGCGGTGGATTTTGGGTATGCCGGCCTGGGAAAAGGACATGGCGGACAAGGCAAGGCTCCCTCTAGCTCCGACAGAGGCTACAAAGAGGGCAACTAAGATGTTTCTTCAGGGGCAGCACGCCACGACTCTGGCCAATCTTGCCGAGCATAGACGGCGCTGTCCCCAGCCGTCTCTTCTGGCGATATTATCACGACCGAAGCCGGCGATGGCAAGACAGCACGCCATCAGTAGCCTTCGGTTCATTCTCTAGAGTCACAGGCCCCTTGATTTGCAGACAGACTTGCTTGGGGATGGTATTGCATAGAACTGATACCGCTAATATCGGGAGCAGCATGAATGACACTGGAAGCAGATGCATCCGATTGCACCTGATTACACGGGTGTTGTCATTAAGACGGAGTGGTACACGTGGTACAGGTTGGAGCACAGACGGTTGCAAGCGTTGAAGCGCGAGAAGGCGTCGCAAGGGCCATACGAGATGTGACGTTTAGATTATTATGTAGATGATGAGTTAGGTGCCAACAAAGGAATCAGCCTCCGTCCAACTCATTGGCTTCTCGTCCACAAAAGAAGTTCCTCAGGGGCAGTCTCGCACAAAAGGCAGACCGCCCACTTGCCCGTCGACAATGCTCTTCACGTCACCATCACGCTCACTCAGGAAGTCCCAAGCATCATCACTACCTAGCTGGTCAAGTTGCACTATTTCCCTCTTCACCTGTCCTAAAATATTCTTAAGGGCCTCAATATACTTACCTAGAGCACAAGTCATGTTTTTCTTCCTATTGTTCACATGTTCAAACACTTCATAGTGGCGATGGCGATGGCTTCGTGATTATATTCGGAGTCATCTTCGGGGGAAGAAGGCTCGTTGATGGTATCAAAGGGGCTATTGTCAAGAGGCGTCGGCTCTCTAGAACCAGCCCGCGAAGAAGTCTCTACAGCTTCAGAGCAACCTCGCTCTCGCCGCATGCGCTGCTATTTCACATCCGTCAGCAAACCAACCACCATATCTTCGCTTTCAACATACCCTGCCCTCTCGCAGGATCCGAAAATTAGACTATACGTTATTAGAATAACATGAACACCTACACTCATGATCAGCCCCCATATCGCTTTCTGCCACTCCTCCTCCTCCTCCTCCTAAGGCTAGTCAAGTACTATTGCCAACCACCTAGTATCCTATCCCCACCACCAGTTGTTGCGTTAGTAATCTGGAGCCAGTTGTACTTCAGCCATAGCCCATGCGGCCTTAGCATGCTGGCCTGGTCCACAGGATGCGGCATCCTTACAGCCGTCCAGCCTTGCGGCGTGCTCAGCGTGTCCAGCATGTTGCGGACATCGTGGCATGTGTCACTCAAGTCTAGTACGACATTGAGGACGATGCGCATCTGCGGCGCAAGGTAGACGTCGATAGCCTCGTCGAGACGCTGCGCTGTGGATGGCCAGAGCTCCTCTTTCTGCCCCCCGCGGCCTACCAAGGTATACATCATCCTCGCCCAAACCGACGACCATGTATTGTCGTCGTCCTTGTCTATCTCAGGCTGAGGCTCATACGCGCCCGCAGTCTTCTCCATCTCTACCACCAGATTGGCGAGAACAAACATGCCTACGAGCTCTTTGGCGAGCTTCAAGATGCCCAGCGCCGGGGGGTCGTCTGGCCAGGCAGTATCGTCGTCTACCCAGAACGCTGGGTAGGCAGGTAGTACAGAGGTGTTACGTGGGCCGACCTGTTCAGCCCAGTCTTTAAAGTGTTTTAACAGCGAAGCCAGGCGCTCATCTCTGTGGCCATAGTCATCGCCATCGTTTACAACCGCCCAGCAAGCAGGGTGCACCAGCGAGTATCCGGGCGGTGCCGAGGTCATAGCAGCAGCATCATTATCATAGAGCTCCCTGCATCGGTCGAAAAAGGAGCACGAGAAGAATAGAATCCCAGGCCCGCCGATGAAGTCACGATATGCTTGGATGACTCCGCGTGCTGCAGGGCTTAGCGCACTAGGGGACTTGCCAGTGATACCTACACTTGATACCTGACCGTTTTCGCTGCTGTTGAGCGGGAGAAAGAACATGTCATCGTCGCCAGGTGACTCGATCTGCGTAAGGCGAAGTTGGTACTGTAAGCCCATGACTCCAAGGAATGTGGCATATAGCCATCGCGCTGTATGGTCGAAGCTGACGTCGTGCCAGAGACTTATGATATGCACCTTGTGGGTGCCAGCAGTATACAAAGTGGCTTCCACGTCTCTATGCGTCCAGTTCCCTATAACCCAGTCATGATAGTCGGCGGCCATGTAGCCCTGACTATCCCTGAGCGAGCAATAGCCCACTTACGATCGGCCAGTTTTTTTTTTGAATATGTCCTAGCCCGTGTAGCGCATAAGGTGCGATATAATTTCTGCTATAGGGCTTCTGGGACTTGCCATTTTGGGCGGGTATAGGGACAGTGAGTCGGGAGGAGCGTCGATGACTTTGTCGGCAGTGAAGAGGAGGGAGACGGGGATGTAGTTTGCGCGCGTGGTGAAGTTCTCGACTACTTCGTGCGGCTGTAGGACGTGGGTTTGGGTGGCTGGTCGACCGCGGTGCAAGGACCAAGCTAGGATGGAAAGGAGCAAGAGGACGATGACAATGACTGTCGACGAGGATGCTGTCTGAGTTGATGTTGTTCTGCGCTTAGAAGCGGGAGGCGGAGGCGGAGGCGGAGTGGGAGCCTCGTCAAAATGATCAACCCTTCCGCAATCCGCAATAACGCCCGACGGCCACGGCGCCACCAAGGCTGGCGCGGGATGTATCATGCTCAGCGAGGTGTCGTTCAGATGGAGCGACAAGGGACCCCCGGGTCTCGGCCGGAACGACTCGTGGAAGCACATCTCGACGGGCTGCGGCGAGTTGGAACCCGGTAAGCCGACTAGGAACCGTAGCATGCTGAAGTTGAAGGATGAGTGTCATGCGACAGCTGGGCGTCGACTTGTTCCTGTGTGCTTGGGCGAGGACGAGGACAGCCTGGAATCGACATGGTGTTGACTGTAACGGGCCTTTTCTTGACTAAGGCGTGTACAAGAAGGGTGGCGAGAAGTAGTACAGCATCGGTCAAGACGAGTAGGTTGATGAGGGGATAGAGGGGCGATATTTGAGCAGACAGAGAGGCGCTCTAGAAGGGCCACATTGTGAGTTTGGGGGCACTGTGAGTTTGACGGCAGAGCGAGTTTGATAGCATTGCGAATTTGATGACACTGCGACTTTGACGGAACTGTAAGAGTTTTCTGGAAGGAAAACTGCGTGGCTGCCCTGAGAGAGAGGGGCAGGTATTTATTTGTTGTTCATTCTTGTTCCTTTGGAGGCTGGTTGGCCCGTTAGAGCTGTGGCAGCCATTGAGGCGCACACAGATAGATTAAAGATGGTTGCGATGATGTCATTCAGGAAGCTAGAGTTGAGCACCATCTAATCAATCTCCTGTTCACAAACATCCCTCCACCCTGCCTCACCACCCTTCTGAATCTTAGGAAGCACCTCCTCCAAATAAACCGTCCACGCTGTATCATCCAACAAAGTGGCAGCAGCCATAGCAACCGCATGCCTCCACTCGCTCGTCAAGCCTTTGTCCTTGGCACTAATCGCCTCCCACGCTGCCAATGTCCTATCGCGTACCTCGCCGTAGTTCTTGGAGTGCGGGTACGCGTTGTGGCCGGCGAGGGAGAACGGATGGCTGTGCGGTCAAGGTTGAGCACTTCGAAGAGTGTCGGCGTGAGGTCCGGCGTTGCTGTATAGAGGTCGTTGAGGAGTCGATGGGCTTTGCAGACCTTGCCGAGTGGTGATGTGGGAGTTATGGGGTCAATTGTGTGCAATTTGAAGTAGGTTTCCCTTTTGCGGGGGTAGTACAATGAGTAGGCGAGGTGGTAGAGGACGAGAGCCACAATGACGACAAGGAGGTGGATGGATAGAAACATAGCGTTGGTGTTGACTAAGGATTGAGCAACCCAGGAGAATATGTGTATTTTATACAGACAGCGGTGATGTGTATGTGTGAGTACTCATCGCTATCTCTTTGTCTTTGTGGCTGTCCATTGACGGCTAGCCATTTCTCTTTGTTCCGTCCTCTCACCAGCACGTCTCAGGGCGCAATCCAACGGCCGCCTTTTTGCTCTTTGTTCTATAGGGGGAATTGGTCGGAGATATCATGTATCATGCGCAGGCTGGGCTTCACCGCCAAGTAGTTCTTTCATGTAAAAGACGATGATGGATTGGCATTGATACTAGCTGTATACTGTAGACGCTTTGCAGGCAATTGTTGATGATCCATCATTCCCGGCTGGCTTGCTAACATCCAGCATCTTTACCACATACAGCGGTGTAGATAGCCCTGGTCCTTTAACCAGTCGGTCATAAATCATGGTACATGTGCTGGTGATGATGAAGATCTACATTGGAATTGTCGATGACTTGTATTATAGATCTGTTACGTTTTAAGGGGGGTTTGTTGGTCCCGCAAGGGACGTTCGTCTTTTTGTGACAAGATCACGGAGTTTCTGGCCGTATGGAGTCATAAAGTGGCATTTCTCTCAAAGGTGTTAAGACTAGCCGGTGGCTGTAGAGAACCCTAGCGGTGCCCCCTATGCCACTCTCACCGACACCAAGATAGTGGCCATAAAAATGGTCTCAATGATAAGAGATACATCTAACAACAAGGTCTTGTAGGGTAAGAGACCTGATCACTGGTCTTTCTAGCAATGGGTCATAAATGAAATTTTGGTCACGTAGTTCTACACCTACTTGCTTCTCTTGGTCATTGCAGTATCCATCGTGCATATCATCATGGCTGATACATCGATGATGGGTGGCTTTTTCTTCATGTTCTTCATCAAAAACTGCCTGAATTATCATAGTTTGTGATTAAGTCAGTCACTTCATAACTAAGATCGCGATGTGCAGCGGCTTTATGATCTCCTTTTGCTAGAGGTACACATCGACCGCTCCTGGCATGTTCCCGAATCCGGCATATCCGACCGATCCCCTCGAGCCCAAGAGTCAGAAGCTTGTCATGTTGTCCATATCGACCTTGAGCCTGCATATGGTCGACCACAAGCGGACGAAGACGTTGGGTAAAGACCCGGTCCACGATATAGTCAAGTGGTTCATAGTCACTAGTTGCGATTGTCCGCATCACCATGCATAAACATCGCCTTGCAGTCGGGTAGATCGGGCAGATTGCACCAAATGGTGTGGACGAACGCGTATATCTTCTCGCATATCTTAGTTAACTCAGATAGCTTAACGGGGCTAAGCAATATCAACTCGCTGGTGATCATCTCTCCGCCGCCCAGATTCACAGCTACCGCTCATGGAAGTCCTCTGACCAGTGACGACTTCGACCATCATCTAATAAGCCGTTTTCGTCCTTCACTACATAGGCCACCCCCTTCACAATCTCATGAACCATCCTGCAGTCTTAGCATATCCTCCCGAGGTTGCTCGGCTGCATATATATAGTGACGTGTCTGTCGCTGCTCGTGTTCCAGAGGGCGTCCCTAATTCCAACAACGGACAGAGAGGGATTCGAAAACAGAGTAATCTCCATCACAATCGACTTGTTTGCGACCAGCTCCATTAAGACTGCTGACGAACATGTGCAAATTCACAGTCTTGTCCAGGAAGATCGTAGTCATTTGCTCAACCGTCGTCGGAATGCTGCCTCAGTCGGCGAGTAGCCTCCCGTGGCCATAGCCGTTCCCGCTTCTAGTCGGCGGGTGGTGTCCTAACATGATGGACTCTCGTTGACCTTCGCTATCATGTTTGTAATAACTACGGCCTCCCTAAAGGAAATAGCAATCAACTTCAAGTTGGCGAATGACAACTGCTCACAGGAAGCGGAGTAGATCGAGCCAATATCCATGACCACACGTTCGATGACCGTTAGACCGGGGAATGAGATTAGAGGGAGATGGACCGGTTGGATCCTCACTATTTTGTTGTCACAATTATCATTATTGCCGTCATCATCGCTGTCATCGTCGTTATGATCGTCTGGCTCGTCATCTACGTGGTAGAATGATGGTCCCAAAGCAGTCTTCTCTCTTTGTTCTTGTTGATGGGCGACCCACTTAGTACTTCAATAGACCGGCGCACCCGACGATGCAGCCGCCTACATAGCAGTGCAATCTAGCAGGCCACTAAGCCACTATTCTGTTTTCTTTGTTATTCCGGCTCCATAAGCTCGATTATGGGGGCGCTTGTCTCCACTGGATTCTCTGACCGCCACCGGGCCGGTACAGTCCGTTGCCACCCTCAATGAAAAGACCTAATCTTTCTTCCTACCCTGTTGAACTTGAACTTTTCAACTTGTATCATTGTGAATCATGAACTCTGTACTGATTATACGAGACAAGCCCTGGTGAGCAAGTCGCTTTGGTGAGCAAGTCGGTCTGTTGAGCACTCAGACGAGATTCTGCTCTGGTGAGCAATTCGCTCTAGTGAGCATCTCTCGGACGAGACATGCCCAGGTGAGCAATTCGCTCTGGTGAGCATCTCAACGAGATTCTGCTCTGATGAGCAAGTGGCTTAAAGTCGTTGGTTCTTTGAGTTCTTTGAGTAGCCGCTAATTCTTTCAAGTAGCCGCTAGTTCTTTCAAGTAGCCGCTAGTTCTTTCAAGTAGCCGCTAGTTCTTTCAAGTAGCCGCTAGTTCCTTACATATGGTGCGCTTGAGTAGGGATACATTAGTCTAGTAGGTGACTTGATTGAGCTGAGGCGTGAGACGCGGTCTTTTATGAAGCACGGGTCCTGCGGTAGATATGTAGGAATCCGGCAAATGCACCTCGAGAGTCTGTGAGGCCCAAAAATCCCTCTGTCGTATGCCTCCCCTGCCCCACCGTATTCCACGCGCCTTTTCGATCAGGTTGAGGTCATCGTGACCTTCGGGTTGGGGTCCTAGTGAGTTGTCGGCTTCAAGTGAAGCTGCCGGATGAATTCCTCGTGAGCCACGGGCAGTAGTGCTTTGATCAGACCGCCGCGAGCGTGAGCCAGTCACACCAGACCTCTGCATCGAACTACTACTACGTCTCTATGCTGGGAGGCGGAGCCCAAGGATGGCTTCTGGGTGGGCTTAGTACAGACTAACGCAGCAGACTCCTGGATGCCCCCATTCAGAAGTCCTGCAAGAAGCTCACGAGTCGCTTCAGGCGCCCTGACGCCGAGATCACGGAGGCTTGCACCTAGGCAAGTACGCCATATGCACGCCTGGCAGCCGGAGGTATCATCCTTATGCAATGGGTCCAACGCAAGGCTAGCTATGCCAAGCAGCTTGGGATCGACAAGGAGAAGCACACCGGCTTCTGCCGACGCCGCAGAAGAAGAACAAACTCGCACACTCCATCCGCCGGTCCACCTCGCGACCCTTGTGCAGCAACGACGAGGTCATCGTGATGACAACTAGTACGAGGGCCGCGGCTGGGGGTACGATCGTAACTGCAACTGCGGTCGTGACTTGTGAGCGCAACTGCACTAGTGACCGAACGAAGCGACGATCACGGATACTGCGCCTACGACGATCGCCACTGTCACCGTGACTCTGGCGAAGAGAAGAAGTACCAAGTCATTGAGAGCGAACCGGAGTAGCTTACCCCCGATGCTGACGACAACGACGAAACCTCTCACTCCGACGCCTCGACCGTGACGGGCTCTGCATACTACACTGGACCGCTCCCGCGTCGCTTCCCTCCTGAATCGCTGAGTGCTGCCATCTTCCGGGACTCTACACTGTTACTGACCTCCCTTAGAAGCAGCGCCGAAAGACATTATCGTCGACCGATGTCTTCCTCGCTTGGGAAGAAGACGAAGGCTAAAGAGACCGTATCGCGCACGCCGAAGGCAAACGACGATGCTGATCCCGAGGCTTCCCAAGGTTTCCTACCAAATCCACGTCCAACGGACCCGACACCAGACCCTCCCAACCTTCGCAAGAGCTGGTCAGAAGCTTGTAGAACGCTACACAAAGCTCTAGATAGACAGAGGACTCGTACGGCGTGCCCAAGGGCGCTAGCACAGAGGCTGTACCCCAATGGTCTTAAGGACCGGAAACCCTATCGCCATGGCCGACTTGAATGGGTCAAAGGACTGACCTCCCCCTCCTCTCTTCTTAGCACCTATCTTCGTGGTTTGGCGTATCGTCAACGGAGAGGCCAAAGGCCGTGGTGCTCGTCGACTTGAGAGCTCTGAACAAGAGCACAATGCCCGACAACCACCCGCTTCCTCGTTAGGAAGATGTCATCCAAGCCCTCTGAGGAACGCCCCACTACACCACCGCCGATCGACGCCTCTTCCTTCTTCTTTACTTTTCCAGTTCGGTGTGGCCCTTGAACATCATTTGAAGTTACCCTCCATCACCTTCGCGAGGACTACGTATGGAACTCGGGGACCTATAGGCAGAACATCGATCCAGACCAGCCGAGCTTGCATCGCATGCCTCGTCCATGCAGGGAAGAGAATGCGAGCCTCCCCACGGTCCTCATGCCTTCCTACAGTGGTGCTGACCGATCACTCTGCGACCAGGCCCATCGTGGAGAAAGCCGTCTCTCCAGACCTCGAGCACCAGTTATAGTACAGGTCTTCCACCTGCCTGGCAAGAAGAACTTCATCCCAGACGCCTTAAGCCGCTTGGCTGCACCCTCCACCGCTTCGACCTGACTATGCCGCGCTGGATGATGTGCTGATGGGTGTGGGAAGTTCTCATGGCGGACGACTTCATCCATCATAAGCCCATCGCCTATGCCTGTGAAGACCCTTTAGAGCCTCTTTGCACAAAACTCGCAATGACTACAGCGTATCACCCTCAGGCAGATAGATAGATGGCCCTTCTGGAGAGAAGGAATCAATCAGACCGTGGAGATCGCTCTACACTTCGACTACATAGAAAACCCTGATACCAGCTGGGTACACATCCTCCCAGCCGTTCACCCTCGTCGAGACGCTTCTCGTCGGGCTGGACAAGTCGATAGGCCGCTCGCGAGCCTGTGGCATCTTATCAGAGACTGGCTGGTATCGCTGACCTAGAGCTTATGTGTGGCCTGGTCAACAGCTTGTCGACGTATGACAGGAGCGGATTCGGCAGCTGTGCTTGGTGCGTTTCGTTAGGATTGGGCAATCCATCCCGACCCGTAACCTACATGGGACTGAGATGAGTCTGTGGCTTCTTCTACATCACGCACCACGAGGTTTACGCTGAACACGCTGACTGGCCCTTCATTACCCCTCACCCGAAACCTTCAAGAGGAAGCCACCTACTGTATGTAGTCTACCTGCCAGGGCCGCCGCATCGGGGTGGTGAGCCATTGCCAAAGTGACCTCTGTTTCTTGGCAAATTTGGCGGTGGTCGATGTACCTCCAGACGGCCATACACAGGCATTGTGTCACAAAAAGACGAACGTCCCTTGCGGGACCAGCAACCCCCCCTTATAACGTGACACCCCCCATTACGTGAGCGGAAGTATCAGTACTTTTATGAACACGGAATGCACAATGGTCTGTCCCAGTATCATCTTACGTATCTGTTGGATTGTGACCCTGTATTACGAAACCTCTGATAGATCGATATCCTGACCTTAGTCAGAGGGGGCGTGAGATGTGTTGGAAAATGACCCTGTATTACGAAACCTCTGATAGACTGATATCCTGACCTTAGTCAGAAGGGAGCCTGATATCCCCTCTTCTGGCCGGTCCGGATGACCGGGACAAGGAATAATCAACAACATCATCACTGCTTTGAACACTACCCATTTGATCAATTTAACCGTAACGGATTCAACAAGATGACATAAAACCCCTCTCGAGAAAAGAGGGGGCCGGAGGCATCCTAGATCAATTGAATCGTCAGATTTGGGCTCTACACTCTATTGATCGCTAAGGCCTAGATCGAATGGACCGTACGCTATCCAACAGTATCCTAGACTGAACGAATTTTCAGTTAGGTCGATTTTCTCCCAAAACCGTCTGCACGCTGAGCCTGTGCTGGTCTCGAACATAGAGCCTCTTGGGTCGTGGCCACTTATGTTGGCTGCAATTTACGCCACTCGGAAACTAAGGGCTCATAACTGTCACAAAAAAGACGAACGTCTCTTGCGGACCAGTAACCCCCCCTTATAACGTGACACATTGGGTTGAACAAAGCAGGTGGGGGGCATGGTCAATGCAGTGAATTTGCAAAGCAGGTCTTCCGCTCCGCCTCCTACAGGACGGCTACTTTCGTTCACATCCCTTTTTTCCTCCCTTCTCCACCACTCTCATCGTCCTAATCTACATCACTGCCGTCGACCCATCCACTTTAGAGGATCGCCAATCCCTCCAGCATTTTGTTCCTTTTCTTCGCCCTTTGCGAAGGCGTGAGGGCTCGTCGCCTCGGCCGACACTTGACAAGTCGCCTTCTGAGATTTGCTACGCCTTCGAGGTCCCTCGAACCTCCCGCATCCGTATCATGTCATCAGGACCCTAGGTATACAACATCCTGACGCAGTCGAAGAGCCCTGCACTAACTGTCTCAGCTGGGTCATATTGACCTTGAAAACGGTTGGCGCTAGGCACAGATTGAAGGCACCGAGTTGCGAGACTCCTTCACCACCCAGGTCCAGCAAGAGGCGTCACTCCTACTGGCGCGACGCCTAACGTGTTGGCACAACTCGTACGATTTCATGGGGAAGCTCAGGAGGAAACCTACTATTGTCAACGCTCTCCTCACCTACTCCAGAGGCTAACTCGCACTGGCGCCTTGCACCAGATGCGAGAGGAGCTACGATGACTCTAATAGCGCTCTGCCATTCCCAGATTGCGTCCTGCTGCCAACGTTTTGGGGTTTCAAGTGCGCCTCGTGCATTGCAACCAATGACCCTGTTTGCTGCACTTTTCGCGTCCCTGATATGAAAGAACTTGGTAAATTCTAGGCGAAGGTCCAGGTCAATATCGACAATCTCCGCCCAGCAGCCGCGAGGAGGCTGAAGCGGGGACATCCACTGTCCACCTTCGATCCAGATCGCAGTCAAACCATCTGGCAGCTCCTCCCGCGTCCCAACAGGGGTATCGAGCATGACTTGACGAAGCTCCGCCAGGAGCCCCCCTTTGTGTTCCCGCCCGAGGTCTCCGACGTGAGACTTCCAGACGGCGTCCCGAACGTTGCCGCCTCAAGCTCTCCCCGTCCAGGGGAGATGCACTCATCCTTATCACTGGCGCCGGTATTTCGACGAATGCAGGCAGTAAGTTTCGCCCTGCCCTCCGCCTTCACGAGCCGTGCTAATCCCGGACAAAACAGTCCCTGACTATCAGAGCTCCGCCCGCTCCAACCAGTCCAGCCGCCTCGTGTACGATGCCTCAGCCTACGCTTCCCCGGAGTCGGCTGGAATTCTGCATAACGATATATTGCAAAGGTCACAGTTCAGTCAAGAAGCCCTGTTCACCCAATTCGATGCGTTCGCCGAGCGCTTGGCTCAGTCCGGCTGCCTACGTCGGCATTACACCCAAAACATTGACTGTCGCCACAGCAGGCTCCCGTTCCTCTCCGGGAGGACGATGTGGCTCCACGGCCGGGCGGATACGCTGGTCTGTCATATCAGACCCTCGCACACCAAACTGGTTACGGCGGAGTCCTTCTCGCGATGGATCACAGCTCCATGTCTCTCGTGTGAGGAGGAGCAGGCAGGGCGGGTCGTAGCTGGCGAGAGACAGCGATCCGTGGGCATGCTCCGACCAAGTGTTCTTCTTTACGACGAGAATTGTGTGTGCGAAGCCGACATCACGGCCGCATTTAACCACGACTTAACCCAGCCCATCGATGCCGTCCTGATCGTTGGGACGAGACAGTCGATTCCTTCGTTGGCGAGCTTCACAAAGCGTCTTTGCAGAGCGGTCAAGGCAAGGAGTCTCGATAATGCGATTGTATGGATAAGCAAAGAAATAGCGACGCGGGAAGATGGCTTCAGCGCTCTTTTCGACTTTGAACTTTTGGGAGATTGCGATGATTTCGCGTCGATGATGGATTTATAAATGAAGGAAAATAGGTACTGTAGATTATATCATTGTAATTGAATTGACCAACATCATGATGCACCTCCAGCGGAAGACTAGGTAAAAGTATGTATGGTTGCTGAGAGACCATTGACCCGGCCAAGATATGCCAACCCGTCTATGGGAAGGGATAGAAAGGAATACCGCTGCGTAAATAAGGGATGATTCCCGCCACAGCACGTAGTCCATCATCTCGTTTTCTCGCCACCTTTGCATCTTTTGGTTTGTCTCTTATACATATGGATCCCTGCAAGACCTCCCGGCAACAAGTTACGAGCCCGGCTCTCGTACATAAAACCGGCAACATAGCAGCTACCCAGGCAGCTGTGAAAGCTCTCCGAGAGACCTGGTCCCTCATCGGCGCTATCCAAAGCCACTCCTTGGGGTTTTACATCATGGCGGACATGACCACTACGCCAAAAGTAAGGCACCTGACAATTAGCAAGGCCTTGTCGCGCAATACCTCCACCAACACTTCATCTTCTGGTTCTCCAAGCGGTGGAGCACTTTGGTTCGTCTGATCCTGGAACTCACAAACGATGACACTCAAGTTGGGAACGTTAGTCGGCCCTGCCAGCACGGACTCGATGAAACTATTGGACGACAAGTGGAATTCTCACGTCGCCTTTGCTGTAGCAGAAAACGAAGAAATTGCCGAGGGACCATACTATGCTCGAGACGGAGCCCTTCACACGGTCTGGAGACTGTTCCCGGACAACCATGAAGCATTCATGGCTGCCACGCTCCCGCAGAATGAACCTTCACGTCACTGTGTGGTGGATGCAACTGCCCTAGCACTAGCGCTTCTGAGTAACAACAACACAACCGGGGGAGGCTGTGGACGGCACGCGGTTCGTGTGTTTGATAGGGAGTAAGAAAAAGACGTAGTGCCTTGTGGTGCCTCCCTGCTGGTGGTAGAACATACTATCTCTTTGCTCTTATCCCCTGCTTGAACGTGCAGGATCCCATCAGGCATAGGTATGTGCACTCTATGTCCTTGGATACTTTATACCCACCAGTTCGATCTCTTTATCCCTTGGAGAGCATCCTTGGCTCATTGAGTGCGGACTAAGTGCAGTAATATATTAGTCCAACTTGAGGCCGCATGGGATTTCAGGCTTTCAAGAGTATCGCACTACCCTGATTGCCTATGGAACTCCAATTGCCACATTGCATTGCAGAGAGTTGAGAGTAGTAAGAAACCTTATGGCAAAGCTTTAGCTCTAGAGCGGCTGCACTAACCTTTATGTATTATCACCCACTGTTGAATCACTCTGGAACCCCCCTACTATCAGCCGTATAGTTTTCTTGCCTAACTATGCCTCTTCAGAGGTAAGGGTATCGTTTAAGTGCCCTAGATGAGGCTCGGCTAGTCGGTTAACTGGGCGATTGAGTACCACATTACAATGGAATACCACATTACAATGGAATACCACATTACAATGGAATACCACATTACAATGGAATACCACATTACAATGGAAGATGACTGTTACGTTCAGTGACTAAGAATCGCTCACTGATCCTACACAATTATACAGAGAGGAAGGCTAAGAAGCAGCAGCCCCGATGACCGTTTTGCCGAGTGTGACAGAGTCGGTTATCAACTGTTCGCAGTGTACTACATTGCTACACAGTTTTCCAATCGGATATACTAACAAGGGACTACTAGGTCTCCATATTCCATTATACAATTGGTATAATGTAGGTCCCGACTTATTTCTTCTGACAGGCATCAGTTGGGACAACGGTGTCCGATGGGCATTTTGCCTCCTCATTGAACACCCTGACTGTCTCTTTTCCTAATTGCTTGCTGATGCAGAAACACAGCTCATCAACCCGATGCCATATGTTGGAGGACGGGGGAATTCGTACGCCCTAATTGCACAACTCATATTATGCTAGCTTGCTCCTTAGGAGCTTCAATAGGGCTGCCGTTGCAACCGACTAGGGGAGCCGGCGCGAGGGGAGTTAAGGCTAAATGTGTATTATGTCCGGGCTTGAAAACGAGGGGCTGTTGTCCTGCCTCCTCACGGCTTCAACTGCCTAGGAGACAACGTTTAAAATCTCAGTGTACTACTCTATTTATGACTTAGAAGGTTTAGTTTTTGCACGAAATGTCCAATGGAAGAAGAGAGGTGAACAAGCACACAGCCTCATTTGCAGAGTCTACGGCATGCCAGTGCCTTGTGCTCTGCCCTCTCACTCAATCCACCACCACCAACACCACCCACGTTGACTCTCCTGTTCCTCCAGTCCCGATCATTGTGGTACTCGGCTGAAAATTTGCAAGGGTCGAATGGATTCTGGGCCTAGGTTTTAACTTCTGCGTCGCACCACCCCCATTCGAAAACCAATATCTCCTCAAGTCGCATGCCGATGTGCATTTGTCAGAACGTCCGCATTGCTTCTTGGTCCGGAGCTATCCCCAACAGCCAAGGTGGAAAGGGCTTGAAGTGCAATATCGGGATGACCAGGAATAGTGTCATCGTTCATAATTCATCGAGCTATGTTTGTCTAGTTTTTGATTCAGTAGGGAAACAAGCAGGCACATAGTTGTTCCTGTTGCCTGACAGAGTCATCTTGTTGATCCTGGGAATTGGCGTCGGTTGTGCACCCAGTTGTGACGGGACTGTAACCCCCAGAGTCACAAGTTTCACCGGTAGCACAGTCATTGTCTGAAACAATGCTAGCTCTGGGGTTGTAACTCTGGTTGTGAGTATAACCATCATCTGTTGTGCTATCAAGTGAGTTCCTATATAACCTAAACTCGATCTGAATTTGTTAGCGTGTATGGGTTACTAGGCGTTGGGTTATGTCAAGCGAACCTGCTGTGCTTTGGGTGTCATGTTGATACTTTTGGTGGTGAAATTTAAGAGTGTGACTTGAAGACCATGAGCAGCGAGGTATTTGGCAGGCGGGCGGATCACAGAGTTGCCAGCTGTGGGTGAGTTATTTGACAAGGTGACAATTGGTGCTCTTTTGCGCTTCTGGTTGGAGCCTAACGACCTGTGACCAGAACGAGAAGTTCCCGGGGGTGAACTCTTGACCTTCTCAGGGCCAAGCAAGGGCATTTGGGATGACAGCCGACGGCCAAGGCAGCGCGGAGAATAGCTAGGAGTGGTGAATCAACAGCGTGTTGCAAATCTTGCGACTCGAATTCGAGGCTAGAGACGCCATCACTGAAGCCTGTTCAACTACTAGTTGCTGGTACCGAGGTCGAATGCACCCGGACAAAACACTTCACTGAGTCATCGAAGTTGGGGAGGTCCAAGTCGGAAGGCCCTCGGCCACAAGTCTCCGTAGCGTGGGGCCTCGAAATGGGCGTGGGTAGTTCTGGATAAGGTTGACGAGCTTTTGAGGAACATGGGTAGGTCCTCTTCGATCCGAGACAATAGGTTAAGTGGTATGTTGGACTGGAACAGAGATTCAGGTAATCCCCCATAATCCGAATTGAAGAATGACCGGCAGTTACCCAGATCTTTGACCTGGAGAAGTTGGCTAATGCGTCCGTGGTGTTAACTTTAGCAGGCCACTGCAGCGGGGTTCTAGGCAGAGTATTTTGACAGCTGGGCACAGGGAATGACATAGACCATTCGATGAACAAGTACATCACAAGTCCTTTGATACTTAGGCCCTGGTTTTTAGTTGTCTGTCGGTGTTAGCGAAATGTTGAATGTTGACACAAGCTTAGTATGACTCTCTGCTCATACTGGATTTGGTGTTCCTAACCTGTTCGTCTACAACTCATGGCTCCCAGATTTCGGATATTTGGATCGTCTTTCTATCGATAGTCGACAATGCCCCTGGATGCGTATTTTTAGAGGGGGGTAGCCCATGATTTCATAGGTATTGACGGTACAGGCCTAGACTACCGGATAGTAAATATCGGACAAACCGGCGAGTAAAAGCGTGGCATCATCTGCGGCGCCTACAGTCGCTTGTTGGAGGGACATAATGGTCAAAACATCGTAGGGATAGAGATGGGCGGATTCTTCACATCCCGCTTCCCTCGCATTGCTCAAGCAACAATCAATTCTGAGCATGATCTGTATTGATACCTTGTGGTCTTAACTACCAGAGTGCTACCCAGGTGCCTACAGACCCTGTCAGCAGCGCCGCGGCATTCATGTGTCGTCAGACGGAGGATTCGGGCCGGCCACGATGACGAAGGAAAGAGGGGTCAAGAAGACCGCAAAGAGGACATCCCTCATGGACAACAGACAAGCAGAGAGATTACAACAAGTCAGTGAAAGCGGCAAAGCGGCTCTATTACAGACGAACGGCTCTTGTTGCAGGTACTTATAACTATGCACAGAGTAATAATAGGCAGCCGCCTTCCCCCCTTTTGTTAAAATCTTGAGCTGAAAGTAATACCTACAAGCTTTCCATCTACTCCGCAGCGAGCTATTGCGCGTGTTTTCACCATGTCCATGTTCATAGCATCTAGTCTGATAGGGTATCTAAACAATTGAGGAAAGAGCTTCACTAGGCCATCTCCCCCGTGTATGGCGAAATAGTCATCTCGGTTGAGTTGCCAGCTGCGCACCCACAGGAACCTCTTCGATGCCAAGGGTCAGCATGCCGAGTCTGAGGAGCCCGAGAAGCTTACCATTGGCCCCGTTTCCGCCGCCGCCGTCCTCGTCGTTACCACCGTTCTGGTCGCCATTTGCGCTGAGTATCCCGTTGGAAGCATCGATGACTCAGTCGAGGGCGCCGGTATCAGCCAGGCCTTCATGAGCTTGATTTTGATTCCCCTCATTGGAAACGCCGCAGAACATGTCACCGCTGTCGTCGTTGCGCTCGTGCTGCTCATTGCACGAGGTGTTTGGTGGGAGTTGAGTCAGTAAGGAAGGATGGGGTAAAGTGTTGGGGCCGTCTTCATGGGTCATGTATTGTCGAGTCGGCCTGTACCTATCGCGAATCGTATTGTTGCACGGTTTTCCTCCATCAAATATTGATTCGTGTTCTAATCTAGCCTTGTTGTTGCGGTTCGTTATTAGGAGCCCTCGTATGGTTTTTGGAGATGGTTGTTTTCCGCTGAAGGGGACAGAAACCAATAATGAGAGACGCAATTGGATATCCGCACTCACTATCACGCTCTGGGATGTTGTCATCAGGGCTTGACGGGCGTCGGGGCATGGCACAGACCATGTACCCCTGTTGACATGCTTCCAAATCGGGTCACATATCCTCTGTTGGCACACTTCACAAATCCAAGATGAAGGCCCACTTAATATTGGCTCTCATCGGTGATCCATCACTTGGCACTAAAACTCGGCAATAGTCTGATCTGCTTGCTGCTGTAGGTCTCAGAACCCAGCAACAACCGCCCCTGTTGCACTTCGCGAGCGCATCGGCCTACGACGGGTCTCGTACACGGGGAAAACACCCCAAGCTAATTTGAGAGGACGAGGACGAAGAACGTGTTAGCTCCATGCTTCTCCTGCTTCAAGAAGAGCCTGCTGGTACGAGAACTACCGCGAGGTTCCAGGGACCCATATCCATCGACCAATGTCTAGTTCAGTGTCTGCCCAAGGGCCCATGCCCCCAAGTTGCCGACGGCGAGTCCTCCTTCTCCTGCAGAGCTGATTCGCACTTCGTACTCCATCCTCGTCAATGTCATGGCGAGACACCTCACACTCGTCGCCTCTCCAAGTGATCCGTGATCGTAAGAGGTCCCAGTTAGCCGGATCTCGCGGACTATTCGTCTGACTTCTCCACTCTACTATTGTGTGAATCTGACAGTGCTACGTATAGTACTGAAGTAGACTACCTAGTTCCCGATGCTTCAACTCTAGGATTTACTATTCTTTTCAACCCTTCCCACAATCCTACTAGACTAGATGGTGGCCCTCCTAGCCTTTCTTAACTAAGCCATAGACCTACAAGGGCCTAAAGTAGGGTTCTCCTAAAATAAGCAGGTTTAAACCCCATTAAACTCAACATTGGGGAACGTCAACGATTTATCTGTCAACCCGGGTCATCTGCTTTGAGGAGCCATCTTCTTTCAATGCATCTCCGACCAACTTCCGTCCTCTATTTCTCCCTGCTACTGGCGACTCGTCGCCTCTACCTCAATCCAGCTTCTCAAGATGGATATCCCTAAGAATCGTCTCTTGTCAATTCTAGGGATGGATCCGACACGTTAAACTAACCCCCCCCCCCAATTAGACACATTTCACGGCATCGAGGAGGGGCTTCCGCATGCAATGTGGGCACAAATGAAGCCTGCAATATGTGCACTCAAAGATCATCCAGTGAGGCTCTGAATGGCAGTGCTGGCAAACCCATCGGATCAATGTGCTATCTGTCTTGATCATTCGAAACGAATGTGCAAAAGTATTGGCCATTTTTTCGGAAATGGTGGCAGTTGTTGTTGGCAGCACAGGAAAGTGTAGTTGCTGTCGAGAAGCGGCCGTATTCAACCTGCTCGCAAAATTTGACCCGATCGGATAAGAATGCGTTCTTGGGCACGGCCATATTAGCCTTGCATGTACAATATAATACTTATAAATTATGTAGGGTGTGATAAGCATGGAAACCTCATAAGTTCGTACTTACCGGTGAGATCAATAGTAACGACAAAGGTGAATGAGATGAGTGATCTCAAGAATACCACACCGCCACAATCTAATGCGTTTGAGTTGTTTCGATGTAAGAAACAAGAAAGCGGAGGCTTGAGCTAGCAGCCTTGGGCTTTTATGTTTGAAGATAACCAGATGAAGTGGCCGTCGGAGAGTAGTGATGTTGGTTTGTGGGCTGGGAACCGTGTGTGAGGCACCGCTGAAAAGGGAACCCCGGTGGAGACGGAGAGCCAGATGAAGCTGGCAACAACGCAGACAAGAGAGAAACGACGGATGTAAAGCGAGCGAGCGAGACTGGGTACTAGAGTTAATAACCGATTGTCACAACAAAGCTCGAGGACCTTGGCGATAATGTACCCGGCAGTGACTTATCGAGATAAATGTGGAGAAGACGGAGGGGCATATGTATACGGGGCATCGGCTCCAAAGAACAAGGCAGCAATCAAGCACAACCAAGGTGTTGTAACTAACACATGGGATTGTGTATCCACTAACGCAGGTACCTCGCTGAACGACACGAGCACTTCCAATGACATTTGGGCGGGGTACCAAAACCAACAAGGGCACGGCAAGGATGGATGGGGGATGACGAACTAGTGTGATGAGGTGAGGTGAGGTGAGGCGAGTGTAGGGTTGTCTACATAGTAAGCTTGATAAGGGCTAGACAAATGGCAATCTAACGGGATCACGGCTGTCGAGTTCCTGGGTAAACCCAAACCTTGTAGCTACTAAAGCTGGTCATGCCTTTGTGATCATGACACGGCGCCACGGGGCCGGGATTGGCGCCAATGAACAGCTACTTAGTTGCCGGCTGTGGTAACGATTCCCCGAATGCAAGCCGCTAATCGCAAGAATGCAGACTCTGACAGCGTCAATTCTTGGCATAGGCGTCTGCCATCCTGCATGACGGAGGAGCTTGAGTTGTAATATTGAGACAACGATGGAGGGAACCCAGAGAGCCAACAGCGGACATTCCATTTGAGTGCGTCTCCTTTGTCCCCCAATACATTAAGAAGGATATAACTGGCGACCCCCATGCTGTCGCAGTTGGCCCAATTTCAAACACTTTGCTCGGCAAGCACAAAAAAAAAAGATCCCACTCTACTTTAAGTGGCTGGCCAAAGCTGAACAAGGTGTCCTACGTATGGCTAAACAAGAAGAATGGGGACGATCGGAGAGAAATAAACACCTACGTTAAAACCGAATCCCAAGAGGAGAAGCTACAAGCATTCCGAAATGATTAGTAGGCGCTCACTAAGAATTTTGTAGTAAGCAGAGGACGGATGCTGACCTCTCCGTTACAGCAGAAGAACCACTGCAATATGAATCTGGGCTTGGCATTCAATGACCCGGACCTGGACCTTGTTTCCTCCTAGCATCGGCGGCTACCAATAGATAGAGCACTACCATGTGTAGGACGGTGGTGTCGACGAGTGCCCCCAGGGCGATGGGCACAAGAGACACTGCGTCGCGGAAGATGTAGAACGAAGGAGGGTGGTAGTAGCGAAGATATCTACTCTCAGGGCCGCCGAGGACTAGGAAATCAAGCTTGGTCTGCCTTCCCCCCGCCATCATTAAGCTTCCTGATATGATCATGTTCGAGGGGCATCTCGACCTTGTGCATGGGATGCTGCCGCCCCGTTATGTCTTGTTGCTTGAAGACATTGACTGTTACGTGCCTAAAGGGCACCAGCGAAGGAACGGCTTACAGAGAGCGAAACACGTGCGAAGCGTGAAGACGCCTATAAATTAGGACGTTTCTACCAAGCAATATGACTTCAGAGATTACTCTTGCAACACCACCCCTACCTTCGAATCTACAGTGACTATCCTGAGCTTGGGCTTGTGGATACTTCGATCTAGAGCTGTCTTTGCTTAGGTGCTGCTGCTGTGACTTTAGTATACACAGAGGGCAGACGGCGCATGTGGTTCAGGTCACATTGGGAAGGAATGTTGTTAGCATGGTTTGCTTCCTAATCTTAGAGGCGAGACTCAACTAGAGTACGCTCTTCCAAAACAGTGCGGGGCTATCTCCAGTCACTTCGTTGCTGAACAGCCCGTATGCCCAATCCACCAGTAGTTATTACTAGATTTATTGTCGCGTGTACATCCGCGAGCCGTCCCGTCACACTAGAAGCAAGTGTTAGAACTTTTTATGCGCAACGCAACAGCACGGGACTGTTTCACTGACCTTAACTTTCCGTATCTTGCAGCGTGGACAAGCCTTTGTCCTTGTTGTGCGCGACCAGGCCGGATTTGATCCCTTGCATTAAAATCAGGCGTTAGATGTCAACCTGCATATCAGCAGTGGGAACGATTTTCTCTCTAACCTTGACCTTCCGCTTAGCATAATCTGGGTCAATAGCTTTAAAGTTGTCGAGGCGGCCTACAGTCGCCTCGGGTCCAGTACTTGGCTGATAAAGTGGCTGGCAGGCTGTGTATGTTGGCTCGTTGGCCATGGCGGTATGGGTGCTCAAGAACGCCGGTGCATCAGTCAGAAAGGAGTGGGCTGCCCGATCGTACAACGTGCTTGGCTCGAAAGCGGCTATCCAGTCGCCGCCAGTAACCGTTGACGAGGTTGCGACAGTCGTAGGCATGATAACGACAGATGCTGGGTCGGGCATTGCAAGGTTATGGGAGGGGTGTTTCCGGTCTTGCGTGAGGGAATCTTGTTGCTTCTCAGGACTCTCGGGTTGGTTTAGTGTCTCGCTATCGACCGTCGGACCTGGCATGTCAAGGCTGTCGGTAACGTGTGACCAGTTGTTCAAGCAGGCTTCGATAGCGAGGTTGGCATGAGCCGGAAAGGCGCAAGGTATCCAGGGCTCTGTCAAGTAGTTAAAATCTTTCTGCTCGAAACCAGGCATCGAATAGCCAGCATTTGTCATGGACGCTGCCGTCAAGTATAGGGACATGTCGTGGAAGAGAGAACCCCAGGTTTGTTGCATCCCATGATCCATGGGATTGTCGTCTTTCGGCTGAAGAGCTGTTGTCTCGATACCGGCCCCTGGATGAAGCAGCCCAAAGCTTTCAATGTTTGGGCAGCCATTAGAGGCAGGGAGGGCCCTCGTACACAGGCGGCAGACTTCTCTTGAGCATACTTGCCCGAGCTCCTTGGCCTTCTCATTTAGTGCCGGAGTCTGAGTGCCAAGGTGATTGGTGGCGGAGAAGTTGTGAGCGTCTTTTTGGAAGATACTGATGGTACACCGACATTCGGGGACCTCGATAGTATTGAGGCACTTGTGTCTGGAGCCTGACTTCACCTTCCAGCCATTATGTGCTATTACCTGGCAGCTGTCTGAGAAGCCCCCAATCAAGTCCATAAAGGGAAGATGGACACAACGAAGGGCACTATGTCCTACGTCAGTTCACTCTTAGTAAAATAAAGAAAATAAAGAGAACATACATATAAAAGCTACTATCGTAGGTTGTCAGTCGTCTCTCGATAAGTGTCCCCGTGATCCTCTCCACGAGCCAATGTGTCCAGTAGTCGCCATCAGGTCGGACTATCGAAACTATGNATAAAGGGAAGATGGACACAACGAAGGGCACTATGTCCTACGTCAGTTCACTCTTAGTAAAATAAAGAAAATAAAGAGAACATACATATAAAAGCTACTATCGTAGGTTGTCAGTCGTCTCTCGATAAGTGTCCCCGTGATCCTCTCCACGAGCCAATGTGTCCAGTAGTCGCCATCAGGTCGGACTATCGAAACTATGGGGGCATTGTCATCGCCTATTGTGAAATATCCGAATCCCTCAAGATGTTGGTCGCGAATCGTAGCATAGTAAGCAAAAACGGAATACATATTTGCGCGCGGTGCTTGTCATCATCGGGCCCTTGCTTGCGACGTCGGGGCCCTTTAATACTACACGGTTGACACCTGTTTAGGAGTATGAGACAGGGCTTATGCCCGTCATGCCCAGACCAGTTTTACAGGGTCTGACGGGACCTGCAGATGAGAATGAGCCAGAGACCCACGGCTGGGGGAGGGGGGTTATCAACATTGAACTTGCCGCAATTCCATCGGAGAGAGACATCAAGGGCTGGATCAGCCCGAGCCGTATTGTCACTAGGCTGCCGGGGACTCTTGCCGTTACCACGCGGGCGAAAGTTGAACAAGTGTCAGGGATCACCAGCTGAGGTCTGACCATCTTCGCCACCTGCATTATACCGATAGAGGATGTGCCAAGAAATGACAGGTGAGACTGGCTTTTGTGGGTGTGTGGGAACACCGGGGATTGCTATTTATAAAGGGTACATGGCCTGGAAGTAGACTCAGTGCATCCTGTTGGAGGTTACGGGGCGCTTGAGTAGGGATACATTAGGTGACTTGATTGAGTACAACTGGGGCCTGAGACTCGGTCTTTTATGAAGAACGGGTCCTGTGGGAGATATGCTAGGATCCGGCAAATGCACCTTGAGCTAACCCCTTTGGATATGTATAAGGGGCTCTTGAGGGGGTCAAAAAGGCCGAGGGACATGGGGTCTACCCGAGGTATCGCGATGTAGCTGTTCCGTACAGGACCCTAGCCCTTGACACATGCCGACATCTATCTCCCAATGCACGGGGTGTGAGCAATACTTTGCCTAAGTGGGTCGCACATTAGCGCAGACAAGTCTATGCAACGCGCGCTTTCACTAGCGCTGGCCAAGACCTGCAAGATCTGTTCCATTTGACTACGGTAACTTACCCGGTTTGTCAATACGCCAGCCCAGTCCACAGCGCTCCGCATTTGTTGACACCATTGTTGATCCGGGCGTCTAGGCGAAGGCTGGCTACCGAAACCACCAGGACACCCGTTCGGGTAGTATAGGTCGCCGTTTTCTGGACCCAACACAAGGTTTCTCTGCTCAGGGTGTGGCTGGGGTGTAGAGGGAGAGAGTTTTGAACCTAACAAGCCAGCAAGTTTCGGTGTAGCGGGCTTCGCCGCGCCAGTGCCAACGGGATGCAAACGCCTCAATCACACCAGTCTGGGCCAACGATCTGAGCAACGAAATCAATTGGTGCGGATACGAATCACGCAAAGGTGGGTAAGAGATTGTGTTGGGGGGAGGCGCCATTGAGCGCCCAGCAGCCTCTCCGTCATGAGCTGATATCAGGTGGTGGTAAACCGACAGCGCGCAAGCTTGGAGGCCACAGCTTGAATAGTATTGCAGCTTTGGGATACCAGCAGGGTGGTACTATTACGTTCATGACCTATCACTATTCATAATGGACGCACCGAACATCCTGCATTCGATTGGAAAAGAGCACGGGCAATGATTCCATTTGGCTTCGGGGCACTTCGGACAGTATGCCCCCCCCCCCACCCGAGATCACAGACGCTTATGCAACTGAATTGGCTTCCGTGGGTGGCATATCCGGATATTGGCCTGCGAACCTGCTAGGTGAATTACAACGAGATCTCTCGGTCTTTCTAAATCCTTCTGGGTTCTCAGTAAACAGTCCTATGTTGACCTCTTTTACCGGTTCATATACAAGCCCTGATTTATACCCAATCTGCGTCGTAAAATCTCCCGTTCGCTGATGTACGCAGATACAACGATTCAACGGGACATGGGTCCTAGCCATCAACCAAATTTGTACTATATCCTACTATAGAGTGTTCATTCTTATCTCCTGTCCCAGTTGCTGCTTACTCGTAAGCCTAATTGATGTTTTAGCTACCTTTGGGACTGCCTGGTAGGTGTTGTTGCATTGGATGTCTTATTATTCTGATTGCAAGGTACAAGCACCCCATAGCTACTACTACTTACCGGCTGTTAAGGCACCACGGGCAAAGGACAAGAGGAATAGGTTCTTTATATTGTTAGTGTTGATATAGATACAACCAATCTGAAGCCCTTAACTGCTTATCCCAAGAGCAGATAGGACGAACGCCGAGATACATGTGCAACATCATTCAGGCCCAAGCCACCCACTTTGGCTACCCTCGTATGCTCATCAAAACGAGGGACTGGTAAGATTCTTTCGTGGTCAGAGGGAACACCAATGCGTCCTTTTCTGCAGTTATGCCTCGGAAAAGACGATTCTTCTGACCTCTTGCCGATGCGCTAGTCTGCCTCATGATTTGCGTTGAGGGGCGGGGTACAGGCGCCAATGTCTGAAGTCGAGATATAGCATGGCGGAGAGCGCCATCTCCCATGAGGATCATCTAGACCCAACTTAGCACCGTAATCGGGCTATATTTATCCTATGCCGCCTATGTGTCCCCTCTAAACCCTACTAATAGGGTCTCGTATGTAGTTAAACAAGTCATCCCTTTTCTCCTTTCGCATTCGAAACTTTGGCCTTGATAGTTTGACTTTATTGGTGTCCAGGGAACAGAGAACACACTAACCAGATCAGTTTTTATTTATCCTGTTGGCGCCTCCTCCGCCCCTCATGGAGCTTAGCTAACGGAAGGAAAGGGGGCTGAAATGTCACCCGGATGCTGCGTAGGGAAAAGAAGACGCATGCACGCTGCAGACGCGATACATTTTCTGACATTTCCCTTTTGTGAGGTACTCGGATGAGGCGTGCACTTTGTCTTCTTGACACAAACTCCGTATGGATCCCCTGCGCAAGAGAGAATAGTCCAACCCATCAAGGCAGATGGGAATCCCGGGTAGATGGGAAAGGGTACAGCTCAGAAACTCGGGTAAGTCATGGGAAAAGAGTATGATGCGTAATTTGCGACAACTAACGACATCATGCATCGCAGAGCAAAGTTATACACACAGATCCAACTGATTAATGGAGACAATCTAGAAGCTGAGAGTCAAGGTCTAATTAGGTATTGCATTGTCTACTCCGCCCTGCTCATCAGACTTATTCTCGCTGAGCTTGCAATTACCCGCAGTGTTGGTTGACGACAATAACAAGGGGCGCGTCCCCGTTGCTTTGTTCGTCATCTCAAGATAGGACTAGGTTCCCTGCGGTCATGTGAAAGCCATGGTAGTTGCCGCCTTCACCCAGACTCTTCCACCGTCGTATTCTTCCCTGATTACGCTTTACGGCAATGAATCCGTCACTGTGTTTCTCATGCACACAGTATTAGTACAATCCTTCCTATTGAACGTCTTTTCCGGCAAGAAGCTGTACCTCTCAGGCGGCTACCTCAGCAAGAACAAACGTTCGTCGGCGGCGTCATCGGCCACCGAGGAATCCAGAAGGCCATGATAACGCATCAGGAAGCACGCGATGTCAAGCTCTGGCATCACTGCCTTGCTCACAGCAGCTACGACGGTGTCAATCGCACCCTCAAAGCCACGACCGGGGCGATCACGTCCACTGTCGAATACAAGTGCGCTTGCGACGTCTGTGAGCTCGCAAAGAGCGTGAGGTTCTCGCCAAAAGACCCTCGTCAACGCGCTGCTCACATCTTGGACCGTATCCACGCCGACATCTGCTTCATTAAGCCTCCCACTTGGGACGGCAAGGGTATGTTCCTCCTCTTTACAGAGGATAAGTCCCGATGGAAATGGTGCCATCTCATGAGACTCAAGAATGAAGCTGCCTACCACATCCGTAAGGATGTTGACGAGCTAAGCAGAGTCAAGCATGCCCCCAAGGAGATAAGGATCGATGGGGGAGGCGAGCTTTTCAACGCAAAAGTCCGCGCCGCGATGCGGGCATCTGTGACACGGATCACGACCACCCCTCTCTACGGGCACGAGCAAGCTGGCGTTATCGAGCGATCTCATCGCACACTTCTTGAGAAGGCCAGAGCCGTCATGATCGATCAGGAAATCCCTCTTCCGCTCTAGGGGGGGATACGTCACGCGTGCGTTGAGATAACAAACGTGACTGCTACGAAAACGCTCGACTAGAAGACCCCTTGGGAGGTCTTCCACAACGGTATCAAAGACTCAGAGGGCAACAAGCCCTCTACTGAGCATCCTCGCACACTCGAGTGCAAGGTCTTCGTCAACATCAAGCTTGAGAAGCGTGTCAAGAGCGCCAAAATGAAGGCACGCGGCTGGGAAGGCATCCTCGTGGGGTATCAAGGCCAACACCTCTATCGAGTTTGGCACCTCAAGGGCAAGAAGGTCTACGTGTCAATCCACCTGGTCTTCCACGAGCCAGTTTCCCTTCCTGCCGACCACAATGTCAAGCGATCGCGGCCCCCGGGCGCATACAAACGCACCTAGCGATACATACGAGGCCCGACCTCTCCTTTACGAACGGGTTCTAGGCTAGGTTCATGAGTAACCCAACAGAGGAATACTTCACAGCCACCAAGCGAAATTTACGATACCTCAAGCCCACTACGAGCCGGGTATCACATACCGGCGCCTCCACGAGGAGTGATATGGCATCAAATACGGTACTCACGGCTATCCAGACTCTGACTACGCGGGCGACCCAGATACGGCAAGGTCCACAGCTGCGTACATCTTTATGATGATAGGCGGCCCTATTTCTTGGGCCAGCAAGTGTCAGATGACTGTGGTCAAGTCCACCACCGAAGCCGAATACTACGCGATATCGGCTGCGATCTCTGAGGCCACCTGGATCCGCAGCTTCTTCGAAAAGCTGGGCGATCCGACCTCGTAATGCTGGTACTCGTCTCGCAATTGTCCGGGCCTGGTTTCCTCGACTTCCACCGGTCCGGGTCTTTTCTTTGGTTCGCTGGCTAGCTTCAGATGGGCCACCGAGACCACCGGATGGATGTTGAGATTGTCAGCCATCCCCAGGCGATACGCTAGGTGGCCGACTTGTTCCATAATTTTGTATGGTCCAGTGCGCCGTTCTTTCAGTTTCGGGACCCGGTCGTCTGCTACCGAGTATCCTTTTCTCAGCTGCAGCCATACCCAGTCATCGGGCTTGCACTCGACTGGTCGGTGTCGAGAGTCATACCGCTGTTTCATGGCGGCCTACGCTTGCGCAATCGCAAGTCAAGCTTATTCATAGAGAACATCTCGTTAGAGCACCAGGCTTCCTTCTCCCAGGTAACGTAATCCATCTTCCATCCGTTGGCCCATGACGAGTTCGCTTGGCGCCTGCTTGATCGCGGATGCGTACGAATTGTTGAGCGCGAACTGCAATCGAACTATCGCATACACCCACGGTTTGTCTGGGAAGTCACTAACAAAACATTTCAGTGCGACTTCCATGGTCTGATTGCGACGTTCGGAGGCTCCATCGGTGTGCGGATGCCACGCGGTGGACATCAACAGGCTGGTTACGAATGCATTCCACATCTCCTGCCATATGTCCTTGAGGAATTTGGGACCCTGTCCGAGATGATTCACTTGGGAATTCCCTGACACGCTTAAGGTGCATTAATGTATTGTAGTATCTGATTAATAAAGTTGTCTTTACACCTATGATGGGTTGTCCAAGCAAGTCACAGTCTTCTACAGTCTCTAGTAAGCACTGGTTTGGCAAGCTATCAAGTGTCCTTATTTCATGAATTCAGGTTTACTGTATAAGAATTGGACTTTTGTACTGGGGTTTGATGGCAGCGGCTGCCATAGGCCATGCGTTATCTCAGTCAAAGCTGTCGGGAAAGCCAATCTTTGTTGTTCTCGTCCTAGTGCCGGAATTGCTGCTTGGATTGGTCCCACTCCCAATAATTTTCATTATCCTAGCTCAGCCGGGTCAGTATCAAATATACCTTCCTTTGGATCTCGTTCAAAGATGCATTAATAGCCTCCTATCTTCCAGTAGAGTTGGATGTTCCTTGGACTGGATGCTAGGCTTTGTCGCTATAGCAAAGTCCTTAGCTAGTTTCATCCAAAGGCTTTCCATTTGGCTAGGGCCCTCTGGTTCTGTAGTCCAATATCCTGCCTCTTGGAATCCATAGGAACTAAGTTATTAGAATCCTTCCGAACCTAGTCCAGTGGTCCTACTTGGATTGGTCCTATTATACCTCCTGGTCAAGTGGGATTTCTCCGAACAAGCTCTTCTGGTTATATGACTACAGGCCCATTGTCGTCGTATAAGCCCTGCCTTGATAGGGCTGCCTGACCTTGTGACCTTGCGAGTAGCAACGGGATTCAAGATGGCCTCTTTTGGATCCAAGTTATAACCTGGGGCATACAAAATCCTGAGTTTCGACCTTCGATAGATTGGCTTACGTTCAAGACTGACATTCCTAAACTGACTCGAGTTTTTAGGGATGGGTTATTGCTATGTGTGCAGAAACTCTCGCTTTTGGCTCATCTGGCGCTTTTCAGCCAGGTTGGGCTTCGGCCAGCGAGAACGAACGGCCAACCATGAGCTCGCTCTTGTCTGGGGCTGCAGTAGCTGCTAGATCCGAGCCTCGTTGTGT
The DNA here is from genome assembly GCA_002682825.1 of Neonectria sp. B-13. Taxonomy (NCBI): domain Eukaryota; kingdom Fungi; phylum Ascomycota; class Sordariomycetes; order Hypocreales; family Nectriaceae; genus Neonectria; species Neonectria sp. B-13. The sequence goes on along the minus strand of NOKP01000059.1, from coordinate 58,298 downwards.
TACCCGGCCAGTTTTTCAAGGCATAGGCCGGGTCCATTTCTCCCGAACATAGTATTATATACGTTAAACTTCAGAGTGATAGATATTGTAAATGGATGATCAAAATACTAGCACATAAAGAATCTTGAAAAGAGTCTCAATGTATATGACACTGATGGGCTTTATATCGGCGTTTGTTATGGTGGACTAAACTGCAGCATTGGTGTAAGGCGGATGAATCAGTCATGATAATCCTCCGCCTCTTGAATGAGTCGTCAGTTTTGTTGTGACGTGGGACGGCTTTGCGCTTGCGAAGCCTTCCTACATCATGCAGCTTATGAAAGAGCGCAACATTTGCCTGGAGGCGTGTCCAATTTCTAACGAGGGCTGGCGGAGGTAACAACGCAATGGGAAACTAAGTGGAAGGAACTCCTTTGGTGCTTGATTGAGAAATATGAAAATGCCCCCAAGCTGGCATAAGTTGGCTTGAGTGTAAGTTGCAAGGCACAGAGGGACAAGGCATGAATAGTACACCAGATCCACAACACTTGACGAAAGGTTGACTAGCAAGCAATCCAGGGGTACATGGATCTTTACGGGTGTTGAATGCTTAACTGCCGAAGTACTTACACGTACAGTGTTCGGTTTCTATATTTCATATGGTTAGATAAGATTGAGTGCGAGTGGAAGTATATTGCGCTTAATCTAATCAATATGGTGCATGGCACAAACGTGGAAGGCCTGACAGCTCACAGTGTGTTTCTTAGAGATGTCCGTTATGTTGCTTGTCTATTGCCTACTCTGACTCGTAGACGATAAATACATTCTCCTACCGCACCTCTGTGTCTCTGTTGTCTAGCGACGGATACATTTCATACATCTTCTTAATACCCTCTGGAAACAAGTCCATCCTGTTGAGGTCTCTAATATCATAGGCGAGGTCGCTGATTAGGTGGATCAGTGGTTATGTTACTACAGCAAGGGCCGCTGGTGCGCAGGAGTGTTGAGATGTCTGGACTAATGTGAGATTCGTAGAGCTAGTGCGGAGTAGGTAGAACGGAAATAGGCTCAGGAGCAGAAGTTAGCTCAGGACAGAAGTGGACTACGGACAGAAGTGGACTACGGATCAGTAATGGAAGCCTGCAAGCCAAGCATAAGACCGCAGGTGCTCACAATCTTCGCTCGCTGATTAAAGTCCAAGTGGCTAGGCTTCAGTGCCCAATGGCTCGCCTCAGGTTCGAGTTGTCTGAGGGTAGGCAACCAGTTGCATTGATCCACCTCGGGGACTCCGTCTTTACCCGCAACACGGCAATGCAGTTGATGGCACCGGTGTGCTCAGATGAATTTTAGAGAGGCGCAAAATCCTCCCCATCCTGGGATGCTTTCCAGATATTGAGAGTCTTGTCGTCAGATCCGGTGATTAAATAGGATGAGGCATCTCCGTCGACCTCGGGAGGAAAGAAACGGCCTCGACTGTTTGCTTGTGACCACCTAGAAGTGCTGTGATACCCTTTGGAGGTTGCAGCTAGAACAAAACATGATCAGCCTATGGTGCCTAACAAGCTCAGCGAGGAGTCACTGAGGAGGGGCAACACCGAAACTCACAGCAGGCCTCCACAGAGCAACGTTGATGTCGGCGCCAAAGGCCAAGATACCGCCGCGGCTCCAATCCACAACGACCATCTGCCGGTTGGTCCCCGTCGATAAGTACTCGACCGAAACAGGGCTGCCGACCAAGTCGTCAGAATTGCTGCCGACGGCGTAGATGTGAGTCTGAAAATTGTGTCCAACTCGGAAGCTGATTGGCTGCGAGTGCTCATCGTTGAGATCTGGAAGTAGGATGCTTATGTCATTGGCCAACTCTGCTTGAGCTACGTACGCTACTTTGCCAATTACCCTAAGGTAGTAGGTGCCTGACTGCTGTAAATGCAACTAAGCACCTAAGTAGGCTTGAGGAAGTACCTACACAACCGGAGCTGAAAGCAACCAAACATGCTAATTCAACAACTTCGATACCTAAGAAAAAGCATCTAGCCATGGCCTTTCTATCTTCTGCGTGCTCTGCTCTATACCATCGATCGATGTATTGAATTAGCAACACTCGGTCTACCAGTACCGACACAACATGATTTGAGCAACTCATGCAAGTAGTGCTCTTACACGGAGACTGCCCGAGGGCAAAGACTTCCATGATTGGTATCAAGGCACTCCTCTGGACTGAATTCTCGACTGAGAACCTTCGAGTTCCCTCACGAAGACTCCAACTTCCTACCATATTATCAAGATAGACTCGAAACAGTGTTTTCGCTCCAGAGATCTAGACTATCCTCCCATGCAATAACCCATAACTCGGGAACGAAACCCAAGCATACCAAATATATTTCTGCTTGTATAGCTGCCGCTCTAAGTTGAGTCGATGCTTGACTTGGGCTGAGAAACCAGGACTTAAGGCTCAGCCCAAGCGGGCTCAACTTAGGGCTGAGGTTCTTTTCCTGACGGTGATGAAAGTTGGCTCAGAGTTCTGCTGCTTGAGAGGATTCATGGGAGGAGTGTTTGCGCTGGTGGCTATGATCAAACCTCGCGTCCTAGAGGTGGATGGCCATGTTACAGCCGCATGGTACTCAGTCATGCGATGCAAAACAATTACAGTCTTGCGAATCAACCGGCATGCCTGGCGGTAGGGGGTCCCTAGGATGTCGAAGCTTCAGCATCTGAACGGAACACATCCCGAAGTCCGAAGGTTGTACAACAAGCACAGCGCGTTGAAGTCGTCGGAAGGTGGTTCCGCATCGACCTCGCCCGTCGGTCACAGAATGCACGACCCTGGCAGAGACACTAGCAATAGCCCGACATGGCTCCCTATACTGATACTTGGGGACTTGACATGGTTTCTCTTAGGATGACTGGTAATCTGCTCTGGTCTAGGGAGGGCGAGGGGATCAATATCAAGACTCTCCTTGGCGGCGCAGTTCTTTTTGTGATAAAGGTGTGCAAACCTCAAGGGACGTGGGTGTCGAGTCAAACGACGCTCCTCGATAAACTTCAAGAAAAGAAATAGGATAAAAGCTCACAGGGGGGCCGGCCTTAGTCAAGTTGAGAAGTGGTTAATATGCATACCAAAGCTTACGCCAGGCAAGGTAAGTCTTTCTTTCATAACTGCTAGTTGTGCGATTCCAGAGGACGTTGTCGAACAAACAACCAAGCTATCGACACTTTGAAGAAAAGGTTATGCTTGAAGGGTTGTTGGCCGTGTCCTATCATGCTCGAGATATAAAGCCCGTTAGATCATCTTTGGATCCCAGTGCTGTCAGGCGCGCGCTCGTCAAGGTAGGTACAATGCTCCTCTGGTATTTGGTTAAGGTTGGATCGTTGTTTCATATATTAATGGTAGGCACTTGGCTTCGCATACCAATAGACCAAGATTGACTGGCTGTCAAGAGGCTTCTAGTATTTCAGAAGGTCAACCAGCGCAGCGTTTTCTTTACCCATTAGAATAAGAGACTCACACAATCTGCTATCAAGGTAGTCTTATCAACAGCCATACACAAGGCAGTATCACTACACTGCCTGTCAGAAATGGAATTACTCTGTCTTTGCTCTACTGTTAATGCTACCTGAACTTCAAAGCTTGGATCAGATGCTCATTTCTCAGGTATGGGGAACTTGACAACTCACCAGGAAAGCCCATTACGTTAATCTAGGAAGGAAAAAAATGTCAGCGGGCCAGGTGCTTTACGGAACTGTATCGACTCCGGGTCTTCCATTGATGAGATCAGGTGATCAAGTACCTTGTGGTGTCTGGGAAAGAGCCTGAAGTGAGAGAGCAGACGAATAAATTAAGCCTCTGGGTTCGTCAGCAATTGGGAAGTAGTGGCTGATATGTGTTTCGAAGTCTAAAACAGTAGATTTACTAACTAGCCTTGTAGTTGAACTCGTTTCTTTCGTGTTTCTCAAACTAGCTTCAATCCTTGTGATTGCAACTCGTGTGTGGCTTGTATAAAATGATCTCGCCCTTTTCCCAAACTGCCGGAGTGGTTACCGTTTGCTGACAACTGCCCCAAGCGCGCGTGCATCAGTTTTCATCCCGAGCTGTGTCTCGTCCAACTCAGCCCGCCGGGAATAAGCGATTGGAAGAACTGTGACTCCAAAGCAAAACCACCAACTGCTAAATCACCGCCTAACTAACCAAGAACATCTCGCTTCTACCCCGGTAATAGGAACAGGAATAGGCCGAGACAAAGCTGAAATAAGCGATTTTTTTTTTACAAAAGTGTGTGTGTGTGTGCTGTACGCATACGCACACGCGCTCTAGAACCACAAGAGGGCGAAAAAGAGAAGGACCAGGATATCGGAGATTGGCCCAGCGACAACAATAGCATCCATCCCATCATCCATCATCCATCATCCAACAAACACCAAACACCCAGCGATCCATCTACGACCCTTCTCGCCATGGCCGATTCTTCCTCTGAAGCGGCGGCGGCCGCCACCGCCATCGGTCCCCAGCTCTCCATCACTGTCGAGTTCTCGTGAGTCCGGCGCCTCCCTCTCATCTCGTCCATTTGTGAGCTGTCATCCTCGCTATCCTCGCCTTACTTTACATACCTCCACCCTGGCGTAGGTACCTATCACTTTTTGATACTGGCTGTCCAACCCCTTCACGCCCTCCTGCTTCAGCCTTCTTCAAAGCCTGTTCCCTGAAGCTGATGCTAATGCGGATGCGGATGCGGATGCGAATGCTGATGGTGGCTATGCAAACATTACGCTTCTTCTACCAACCCACTTCATGCATCTCCTTGGCGCGCTGATCGTTGTCCTCGTTTCCCTCTTTACGTGGTTGTTTGGTGTGTTTCCAGGTGTTCTGTTCCCTCGCTGACCATGTGAATTCTTTCCTGAGATGCTCTTTTCTCATCAGCGCAGCCATGCCCTGAACATTCCCGCCATCGACAAGGGTGGCCAGACTACATCCATCGCCCATCTTATTGACTTTCTCTGCGAGCATGTTATGAACGATAGTCGTAAAGACCTGTTCGTTCTCGACAACCATCTGTATGTCTTAGCTCCCATTCACCCTCTCCCCCGTTGCCCTGCGGTTCGACTTAGTCGCCAGATTTCCTGATTCATCCTCCCTGCTGGATAGGCTTCTCCTTGCCTTGCTTCAACCGCTATGCCCACTCCCCTCTATCCCAACTGCAAGTACCGGCGTTGTCTTCTGCCGTTTGCCCCAGAATCTTATACTGGAGCCCCCTTCTCCTACATACACACTCCCTCCTCCATGTAGCTCTGCGGCTGATGAGGTGGCGATAGTCGCCTAGGTACCCTGGTTTTGATCAACGACGCCGACTGGGAGCTCGAGGGAGAGGAGGCCTCCGAGGCCCAGAGCGGTGACAGCATTATGTTTGTCTCAACTCGGCATAGGGGCTAGGCCTTCGGCCGTACTATTGTCATCTCACGGGCCAGCCAGTTGTTGGACCCTCCTGAAGAATCAGATGCAGTTTGCCTGCCCTGCCTCCCTTGCACGAAACTATTGAGCGAAGGGGAGATGAAGATAATGCAGTATTGGCCAGCTGGACCACCGTCTTCAGCTTGGGCATTGCTCCCGTTCGACGGTTCCATGGCCGCGATCCCATCTGACCGTCTGGCATTCATCTTGCAGGTACAGCACAGTAGTTAGTCTAGGTAGGGCAGAGGTCCAATTCCACGGCGAGCCATCCACAACGAGCCACCCACGACATCTGCGTCAGTCACGCGTCTTTGCTTCAGAACCGGCTCCCCCCTCTCTCTCCCCTAGCCCCTTGCCCTTACCTCCCTGCACCCTCCAGCAAGCTCTCTTCTCCGTGTTGATGCCTGACTACTAAGGTACTGTACCTGTCACCCGTTGCCCAATAGTTGCCGGCACCAGCTCTGCCCCGGCGCAAATACACTGAGGACCGATCGTCCGCTCCATCGCTCGGAACGGACAAGGCCGCCGGGACCTTCCCACTACGACGACGAGCATCTGGACCAAGCCACTTACATCATCGTGGAATTCCTTGGTCGGGTTATTCTCTCCATGCTCTGCCGTGGGGGGCTCATAGCATTCCCCCAAAACCCGCTGCGGCATTTCTTTGTCACGTTCCTGTTCTTCTGGCGTCGCTCTAAACCATGCGCCAACCTGTCTGAATATCCTTCTTCAGAGTCTCGATCTAATCCGTTCGTGTATACATAGAAAGTGGTCGCTTGTCCTTAGTTCCTAGTCGACTGGTTAGAGGAGCTCCAACGCCGCTGACCTAGAATCCACGTTATTTCCAGGATCATGCATTCAGATTCGTTCTGACTAAGATATGGTGTCTTGCGTAGGTTGAATAAATAAAAACAGTGGTTTCTTCAATTCAGGTAAAGTGAAAACTGGCCACTTGTTACCGAAAACCGATGTCTTTAAGGGTCAAGATGCCTCGTTCGTCCAGCCACCTCTCATGCCGTCCACCCAAATGCTCCGTTCCCTTGCGTCTAGAAAATTCAATGCTATGCACCAACGCTCCTTGGGGGTCTAATAACCCCGTGATACAATGCAATTCCCTTACTCCGGCTGGGATAACACTCTCCCTTGCGCACACATAAAACCCAACAAAACAAAGCTAAAACCTAAAAAGCTTTTACGGTTGAGACCTCTTTTTCCCAAGTACCAATTTCAGACCAATTAGTGAATGGACAAGTCCACTGATAGGACCACAAACCAAGCCACCCACCCATCCAGTACTTGCCCCTCATCCATCCCTAGACTAATAGACAGACACTCCAACCCAAGTGCAATGATTAGAATAAACAAAAGGTCAGAACAGACCTCTGCTCTTGTACAAGACAATAAGTAGTGCAAGAACAAAGCCAATGACAAAGGAAAGTGTATGTGTGAATGTTTGGTATTATGCCCCTGAAGTAGGGCAAGTGTGCAAGAATTTTCAGACAACTAACCTTGAAAGCTAATACTTTTGAACCAAGGGAAAGGAAAAGAGAAATAATCCCATAACATTCACTAAATCTTAGCCTAGCGTTCCATTTCAGACCACGTTGACCGCCAGCCCTAAGTGTTGACAAGCTGAAAGGGAAATAATAAGAATACAAGTCATGCTGGTTTGCCGTCATGTTGGTTCTATTTAGACCTTTGAGTACTGGAGTCGCTGGTAATCCGGATTATTTTTGAGTGCCTCTTCCTGCAGAGCCAGTAGGTGCTTAATAAGTGGCTGAGTGATTCATCATTATTGTGATGTTGTTGTTATGTAAGCTGTTCAGTACATGCGCTCATTGAAGGCCATCTCCTGAGTGTAGTCCTCCTCGTAAAGCATGCCACTGGCACTGGAGGTCTGGACAGAGTGGTACTCTCCTTCCATATTGAACATCTCATAACCGCTAGTATGTTGCTCCTGGTGTATGTTTTTCATCATGTTGGGGTGGCCATGGCTCATGCTGTAAGCTACCAGACTGCCTGGGTGGGTCAAACCATGGTGCTACTGGTGCTGGTGATGAACTTGCTGCGGGGGAGGGATCTGAGGCAGAGGGTATTGGGCGATGACGACTGGCGGCGAGTGGGAAGCCGCCTTCATCTTGCGCTCAGCGACGGTGCGGTCCTTGCCGCGTCCCTTGATGCCCTTGTTGTTGTTCTTGTAGTGCGTGGTAAAGTACTTGAAGAGTTCACGGTCGACCTCAGGCACCTCCTCGCCCGAGGAGAGCATCTGAGCGAACCTGGTTGTTAGGGTCTTAAGCGTTTTCTTGTGGAATTGGTTCTGGTGCATCTGTATGTGTTTTAGCGTCGTTGTCAATGCGACAAAGAGGGACAAGCCCATACCTTCATGTTTCCCAGTCGAGAGAAGGTCTTATTGCAATCATCTAGCCTACAGATGAAAGGCTTGAGTCCCTGGTGGGTCCGCTCATGGGCTCGGAGATGGCGCCATTGCATAAATCTTCGACCGCACTGCTCGCAAGTGTAGGGTCGCTCGCCGGTATGGTGGCGCATATGGATCTAGTTCCTCATGTCAGTTTCTTATCAGCTATAAGATAAACCAAGTAGATAGCGTTTATCAGTACATTGACTTCAGTCTCAAACATGAACTGTTGCTCGGGGTTGAGGGTTGCGTTGAAGGTGATGATCTTGGAGCACAGAGACGGGTTCGAGCAGCTCGGTTGTGCCGTAGAGGCCTGTGAGTCACTCCTCGCGGGGAAGGGTGCCTGCTCTCCGTACGGGTTTGGCTTCGATTCCTGAGCGTAGGAGAAGGATCGGCTGTTGTCGCTGTCGGGTCCCATTACGTGGCAGTCATGATATTCCTGCTTGAAGGACGGAGACTGGTGAGGAGGAGTAGGCAGGTCATGGTAGCCTCCAAACTGGTACGGGTTGGGAGCCTGGTAGTGAGGTGCAGTGAGACTAGTCATGGGGCCAAAGCTATAGGGATTGGCGACCATGTAGTAGGGAGCCATAATGGGTCGCTCGAGGGGAGTGGAAGTGGTTGTTCGTGAGTCAAATGGGAGCATCGTTGGGGCTTCCATTATGGCATGGTCCCCGTAGAGTTGCTGGGGCCAGCATCCCCCGTTGGGGGGACCTATGGGTTGGGCGGGAAGAGCCAGTTTGGCAGGTTGAGTCAGCCTTGCTTCGAGAGCAGGGCTGACAAGTGAGGACTAAGGGGGTGATTTCCTAGGGAGGAGACACAAGGAAGATTTCCTGTGTGGGTGTGATTGTTTCTTTGAAAGTTGATCGAAGGGGAATTGAGAAGAGTTGTAATAGAGGAAGTGAAACTACAAAGTAAAGAAGTACTAGCTAAGGTAAGAGGGTCATAGGAATATATGTAAGGAAAAAGAAAGATAGTATTGTGAGGTGTCCTGAGTGTGGTAACTGTCAAGGTTGGTGTAAGATGGATTGACTGAAAGGTTGGAGATCTGGGGAGTAAGGTTTAATTGCATATATCCAATGGATGTGTGAGGCAGCTTGATGTGTGGTATGGGTCAAATCTCTTGGAGCCAATCGTGCGGTAAACCTTGGAGATCCTCTGGAAGGTAGGTCTGTAGGACTGGTACATGTACCTCTGCGACCAGGCTACGGGATACCAACAGAAAGGTGCGTCATTCTGCTGGGCTTGGGATGTGGACTCTAGCAAGCTCTCAAGACTCAAACCCCCTACAGGCGGGCACTGGGTGTGTACCAGGGGCGTGGGATGGGATGGCTACCTAGTCCAGGACGGCAAGACCAGGGTCAAGATGTGGTTTCTGGGATGCCGCGAGGTGATCAAGGGAGGGAAGCCAGGATGTCACTAAGTGGCTTGTCTTCGGAGGGTGGGGAGTGGATTGGGGAAGGGGGTTCAACGAGGAGACCCATGTCTAGTCTTTTCATTGTCCAGTCCGTCTTTTTGATAGTAGGTCTTCCGTCTGGCAACTCGTAGTCGCAGATGAGATAATTGAGGGATCCCAACAGGGTGCTTCTTCCCCGGAAAGTCCCTCTCGAGAATGCCTCGACACTGATCTGGTTTGCCTGCTCGAGATGACAACTTGCTGGGTTTGCGGCGCGTCTGGCGGCCGCTGGCCAGTGGAGGCGGAGGGTAAGGAGGAGGTGGAGGCATAGGCGTAAGCGTAGGAACAGCGGAATGAAACACCAGTGACAAGGACTCAAACAGACATAAGCCCCCAACGCCCCAGCGGTGTTGCTTCTACGGCCTTGCCATCGGCGGTCGCTATCAGGTCTCATCTTTGGAGATGCTTTCTTTTCAAACAGAGACGTGAAGTCAAGTTTAGGGACGTGGGTGTGGCATTGGGACGCGGGATCTCGACAGGGGTCTTGAGACGCTAAAAGAGGCGCCGATGCTGGGGGGTGGGGGGGGTGGACGCAGGTCTAGTTGATGGTTGAAGACCATCCGGGGAATCCCTGGGCTCACTACGAGCGTTAAGCGACAGCCTCGACGGCCCCTCGGGACTGCTAGCTCAAGCTGCTAAGATATGTGCGAACGTTGGTTCCTGCTATCTGTACGTACAGTACTCCGTACAATGCGCACGGGATACCCCGTCCTATGGAACCGTTCCCCCATCCGCACCCACTGTTCGCTCCTTCCATGAAGTGCTACTCTCTGGAGCCACTCAGCCAGACACGCCAAACACACGCCGTCGCCGTACTAACATAGTAGGGAGGCTGCCAAGTTGGGGGTGGGAAAGAGATGTTGCCCGATGTAAGCTAGCTTACTTCTCTCTTTTCCATTGCCCCGTTCTTTGTTTCCTCGCTCGCAAACCTCCAAGAGCTAGGGAGGCTACCAGACGCACCTCACACGCAGTACCTTACCCAGTGGTGGTGCTACTAGTAGTTCATTCAAACGTTTTCAAATCTCTTCAGTTAAACACACTCTGCCGCCCGAAGCCAACCGTCCTTTTCAGAAACACACACATACGAAGTACATCCCATACGAACCCGAAATTTAATACCACCGTGTAAGAGTAAACAACGACGTGTGCGCCTCACTACTGTGATGATACTGATTGGCATACTGGTGTTTGATGCCCGTAGGACCTTAGCTATCATAGATCACTACTTCAAGTGGTGACTCTGCCTTTCCGTGGCAGGGCATGCTTTTCTCTTTCTTCATGCTTTAATACACCTTCTATTTTGACCGAGCTGTCGCAGCAGCTCTTATCACTACATTTTTATTCTAATTACATGAGTGCATTCAGATTCATTGTATCTGATGCTGTAAAGTAGTTTCATCTTAATCCTTTACTGACCTCAGCTCAATTCGCGACTTCCCTCCTTCCTCAAACTTCAGCCGCGATATCTCAAGTCGTGGGTTTGGTCTACACTGGGTGCATCTCCCACCAACAAACTGCGTGCAATACATGAATACTGTTGGGTTGAATAGGTTAAGGAGAAATAAACCTAGCAGCAGGATGTATCTGAACAAGCCTATGTCCTTGTCAGGCACTGTATGGTGGAAGCGGAGATTCTTGTGATGCCGAGCTGGTGGAGATACCAGCTATGCCACAACAGGGGGAATATGCAGCCGCTACCCCAGTCAGCCTAATCATCGGACCGCAAGTCTTGTGATTACAATCCACTACATAGCCTTAGGTGACTCCTCATAGTAACTCGATAAACTCCTAGTCTAAGCGTGGCAGACCCATTCTAGACTGGCGTTACGATCAGCTATGCCGCCGCAAGGTAGCCTCTGATCCGCCGCCAACTACATACCACTAGTAAACAAGCCCCAATGGATGGTATTTCGAGTGATTATAGCATGCAAGTCCATGGAATCCTAGATAATGGACGGTGGCTGGCTGCCAGTCGACCTATCATCTGATGGTTAGAGACATACGTAGTCTAACCCATGTTCGTGTTCACCACCGGGGAGGTCTCATCTTGGGAGGGACAGGCAAGCCTAACTCCATCCGGCTATATAAATGACTGGTTAAAGGGAAGCCCGGGGTACGAAGAACTGCGAGGGGAGGGATCAAGCGCATGCCTCCAAATTCCCGTGTCAGCCAATCAAGCCTCCCCAGAAGTGCCAACTCATTCAATGGCGTCGTAGGGCCATGCTGTGATATGACAGGGTAATTCAATGGCTAGCACGTAATTGCTCGATGTTGATCCCTATCAAACACGTTGTTCTTCTAAACAAGTATAAGAATGTGCGTGTTCGCTCTTGCTGAACAACTGCACTCAGTCAGCGTCACCCAAAGCCCCAAGTCTCAGTCACCGAGTGCAGACCCGTCAGATCATCAAAACTAATGCGCAAGCTGAGACCCCTATGTACCAACCACCCCCCGACACCCTTATACGCAGCCGAGTCCTCCGTATACATTTGTTAGTCCTGCACCGCTCTCGTCGTCCCAGCCACAACAGAAATTTTCCCAGAGCATACCCAGCGTCCATACCATCCAGTCAACAGCACCAGCAGCGGAGTTATGGCGCAACAACAGAACAGTCCGTCTTTACCCCTGCAGGGTGTTCGAAGCCATCAAGTCCACTCGGTCAAATCTAACAATGATGTGCCTATGCATCCGTCCATCGCCGCACTGACGACTTACCCTTACTGGCACTCGCCTTATGCGCCGAACCCAGAGATGACGCATAGCTACTCTCATCCTAGCGGCGGTATATACGCGCAGCCGCAACTAGACTGGGCAGGATATGGTCAGCATTGTGATATACCGTGGACTCCTGGTCATCCTATTTATGCCCAGTCGCCTGCCTCGGCAATTTCCCAACAACGATCCAACCAGGTATGTAAGAGAATGACGAGCCAAATGGGCTGTGACCGTTGCGCATTGAAGAGATGGACGCGACCCAACCGGCGAGCGTCTCTTGAATGAGCCTCATGAGGCGTTGATACTAATTGATGCCACTGATATGGGCTATGAAGACACCAGGCCCTTGGGGAACATAGCAACTTCTCTCACCGCGTCACCCTTAGGCAATCGACGTCGCCCTTCAAACATCAGCTAACCTAGTGTTCCTCTAGGTCTACTCTTTTGTGCCCATTCCTAATGCACAGCAGCACAAGCGACGTCGAAGACCATACGAGGACATCGTGCGAAAATACAAGTGTAGATGGAATGGCTGCGAGAAAGCATATGGCACTCTGAACCACCTCAACGCCCATGTGACGATGCAGTCTCATGGGCAGAAGCGAACTCCTGAGGGTAAGCCATTGATGTACTAGATTGGCTCCAACTTGTTGGCTGATTTCCATCATCAATAGAAGCTAAGAAGATGCGCGAAGAATGGAAGCCTAAGAATGAGCAGAAAACCCAGACTACTTCCCAGAACGGTGGTGGCCATCACAACGGCCAAGACGGAACTACCACCTTGACCCATCCTGGACTACGACCAGTCCAACTGCATCTTATCGGCTATCAACCCGCACAGTACCCTTTGCCTCCTTCGGAGGGAATTCCCCAGCCATCTTTACCGGACTACAACAACCGCCTGTATCCCAATTACCAGCCTGGCTCACCCTACGCTCAGCCGAGCCAGTGAATCTACACTCAGTGTTTGCGCATTCCTGGATGTGAAGAGGATAGGCATGAACCTGACTGGTTACACCCCGTCACCACTAGATGAAAAATCAGGGATCAGGGGGCTATAGAGTAAAATAGTCACCAAAAGTCTGCATGGAAAAGGGAAACTCGCTGTACTATATTGGACTGGTCATTTTCCACACGTTACGTTCACGTTCTCATAGTTCGATGACCCGTTTTCTCTATACAGGGCATCTTTTGCGACTAAGTTTTCATGCTGAGGGGACTCCACTTGCGGTCCTTTCATCTCCAAGCGTCTATTGGTCCGCCATAGTAACAAGTCTACTATGTTGAGAATTTACGCGCTTGATGTTTAATGCTAGCAAGGGCAGCTCCAATCAACTGTACCTACTTAAAGGACCAAGACAGCCACTTATTGGTAGCATCATCTCTTTTCTCTTCGGGAATTTTATCACTTGTTTGGGCTGTCCTTCATTTGTCTTACTTATTGCTGTGATATTAGCTGCCACAGCAGCTAATCTCGACATTCATTACTATCTTTGACTACTGCTGAATTTCTCTTCCTCTGATCATTCTTGGGGCGTTTGAATTATCCTCCTAGCATCTCTTGGGCTTGCGCAATTCCTGTTTCTTTCCTCTCAATCCGACTGCGTTAGGACAGCATCTTCGTGGGTTGTGTCTGTACACTGAAATGCGCGTTACACCAACAAACTACATGAAAGTAATAGTACTACTAGATCATGAACGTGAGGACACAATTATGTAGACTTTTCCCTTTGCGTTTGATTTCCTGTTGAGGTAATGCTAAAATTTTAAGGGGGCTGTCGACACAAGCCAGCTGCTATAGTCACAGATCCAGCCCCCAACTCAATGGTTCGTGCAGCCCCTGACGAGTAATGTTTGCCTTTGATTGCTCTGATTTCTCATCATCAACCATCAGGAGGCCACGCAACCTTTTCCATCATCTTTCATCCAAAACTCCGACGTTAGTCAAAACGAGAAAGCAGCCTCGCCTGACGAAGGAGAAACAAGCGAAACTGCGTAACCAATGCATTAACAGAAAGTTTGATAGACCTTTAGCTTTCTTGAATACTCACTAACGTGCTAGAAGCTCATCGTTGTTGGTTAGCCGCATTTATTCACTGAATATCCAAAAGATCAAACACAAAATGAACGAGATGTCCTGTCATGGAACACTAATCGCCTAGCCTAATACATCGACAGAGTTCCTTCAGCTCAAAGCTGTCTGCCCACACTATATGACCGAAGGCACCCTCCACGAGTTGCTCTACCAGCTGCCTGGTCTAACCGTTCTCGCCCCAGAGCTCCTTAACGCCATGGCTCAGTTTGATGATACGTTAGCTGAGTATAATGTTAATTTCCGCGGAAGCAAAACATGGTGCGCTTGCCACTGGGGAAACAGGATGAAGGGTCAATCCTTGAACTTCTGGATTGTATCGCAACAAACCAGCGAGTGTACTGCGCTTAGTGAGGGTATTTCCAGAAAGCAGACAAAATACGATATTCTCTCAACCTGCCCTGGCATCTATGTCTTGTGCCGGCTAGTCTCTGACGATTATGGGTTTCCTTAACACTTGAAGAGGTATGAGCTCGACTGTGAAACCTGGCTCAGAGCTGTTGTAGTACCTTGCTCTTTAGAAACGACGGCAGCAAGTCTGGCGTGTTGTTGAAACAGAGATAAAGCGCGTCTAGTAAGAATGTTCGTAACGAGAAACGAATTCCAGGTTGAAGGCGAGTTCCCAAGAGAGCATGGAGGCTCTGCAATGAGGATCGAATGTGGGGCAGTCTCCCTTCAGCGGCGACATAGCGGGAATGGAAGTTGGGGCTTAGAGTCCACAATCTCAGTGTAGGTGCGACGAGAAAAAGCTGGGTGACACCAGCGGCCGGCCATTGAGTCACCATGCACAAGGAATGTGGGCTGTCATATCTGCGAAGTCTACCTGTTGAGTTATTTTGGGAGAGATTTGGTTTAGGGTTAACAGCCCCTGGAACGGATTTCTGCCTACCCGTACAAGGCAAGTAGTATCTCTTAGCGACTAGCATCGTAGATTGGTTGGATTTGAGCATACGACACATTTCATAGCTACGCGGTTACGGGCTATAAATCCCAGATGTTGAGAGTGGGACACATTATGAGTTGCTCAGAGCTAAGGAAAGATAGAGATCTATGACCAAAGCAGACTGGAGGAGGATCGGAGCATGATGTTTATTTGTGACGGGCATAGTAAACTGAATGAGAATGCGTAGTGACGGTGAGAGACGTAAATTACTTCACAAGACGTGGGAGGATGTCCTTCCGTGATAATCGGCCACGAAGGACAGCTCTGCCTACGTCGCCGAGTCTCAACTAAGTCTTGTGAGATTCCGCAGGGCACAACGAGCAGAACTAATTTGCAAGTCCCTGAGACTATGCAATTCGTCGCCTAGAAGCCGACGACCTCGGTGACGTGGGAAATGGAAGGGGCCTAGCACAGTCATCGTTGGTCGACTCGAAACCGCCATAAGCCGCGATTGCAGACTTAAGCGGGAAGTGAGTTGATAGAACTTGGACAATGCGTTTAATTATGAGGACTGAATCATAAGAGAAAGCTGTGTTTGTAGTGGTGTTTTGTCGATTGGAGAAAGGAGTCTCAAATTCTGGACACAGTCCAAAGGTGAGGCTTATACCATGGCTGCTGTTGGGCGGTAAGCTGGTAGGGTATGGATGATGTTCCCCTCGGGAGTTCCGTCTCGGTCCTGGTTTGCGTGCGGAAGGTTCTCCAAGAGGTGAACACCTTGCCCAGAAGGGTCAAGATGAACTCGCCAAACCCAGCGGTCGCCTCAACCAGTCGCTTCATCCTCGTTGTAATCGATAGGAACGTTCTGGCCAATGGGCTCTATGGACTCTATCTCGCTATGTATCCGTTCCCTGGTGACCGTCATAATGACTCAAACGAAAAGACGTATGTGCCATGATAACTGTCTTATATGATTTAAGGATGGTTGCGTCAGAAGGGGCCTGTAGATATTCAAGTACCTGTTGCAGAAGCAGAGTGATTCATTCAGGGGACGAAGAGTGCAGAGGTGGTAGGCTTAGGCGATGGCCACCATTTGTCTTAATGGGTTCTGAGGCTAGCCTGATTCGTAGAAATGTCAATATTAAATCGGATCCCACGTAGTCAACAGCTGTTAGTTTGGGTTCTGTATTGCTGCACGTAGCCTGAGCAAAGTCAGGTTTCTGTGAAGCATACGTTCCCCACCGTTAGTTGACCGCGCCATGAGTGCCCACGTGTGAGCCCCCTTCGGCGATAGCTCTCCAACGCCCCGTATCCATTCTCTATTGCTTCTTTGGGCCGCTGTCTTTCATGTCTAGCACTTGCATCTCGTCAAACCTAGTTGCCCGATACGAGAATGATGAGGCTATTCTATAACTTGCAGGGGAGATGGGGGGGGGGGATAATAGATCCTTAAAACAAGTGATGAAGTTCAACGGCACCGGTCGGAAAAGTCTGAAGACGGACCCATCCTCTGGCATCATATCCCACCCCTTTCCTAGTCCTTGGATCGTCCCCTTCAGCAAATTTCTTTCCTGTCTATCTGACGTGCGTCGTCTTTCTCCCTTGTACTTGCTAACACGGGCTGTCATTTACCCAGGCTCGTTTGCCTCCTTACATCTTCGAGCGACAACATTATTCGCAACACAGCCTAACAAGCAGGACTTCGCCAAAATGAATGCTACAAAGACGCAAAAGAATACAATGGAAAAGTCGCAATTCTCGTGTCCTGTCAATTCCCCTTTGCAGGCGATTAATGCCCAAGTAGCCACGCCGGTCTTGCCGGACTCTCCAAAGGTTCGACAACGTCCAGTCAGCAACGATCTTCTGGGCGGCCCTGAAGGAGCAGCTAATGGAGTTCATTGCGGACCGAGCCGGCTTTTACGAGAAGCATGGCATGAGAGACGACTGGAGCCTGCCTGAACTTCTCAAGTCGGTTAGGGATATCACTCAGACTATAGTTCCTCAGCGAGACCGTCAATTTGTTGACGAGGTCCTCATCGTCGAGCTCCTGATGAAGGAGTTCCAAAAGGGCAATGTCGACCTCGAGGAGCTGGCCCTCTGGCTCTGGCTTATGCCCAAATCGCACTGCGCGCCCATGCGGGATGGATGGATGGATTCCATGTACACGCAACTGAGAAACGGCAACAACGATGTCGACGAGCTCGTCAATGGCATGCGCAGTCCGCTGAGCATGCTCGAGGCAATGAGATCGGACGTTGCCAACCACCAAATTCGGACTCTGCGACCCCTTCTGACCAAAGAGACGACGGTCTTGAACAGGAGTTCTTTTTGAAGAAGCTACGAAACCGCACAATGGATATCGGTGATGCGAAGCCCTGGTACCGAGACGCGGCCCGAATCCACTCCAGCAGTGAGGCAGCGACATCATCGGCCTTCGGTGAGATGGGCATCTTCTTCGAGCGTCTCTCACGATCGATTCTCCCCTCAGCGAGCGACGAACCCCTTCCCTGTACATTCTTTCTCGACGAGGGTCGATTGGAGCGAGTGAGGTCCGATATTCTCGATACTATTCATCTGGACGTTTGCATGCGCATGTTCGAGGACCTGGAGAGGATGGCCCGGCTCAACACAACGCCTGCGTTTTCTAACCAGGCCTCTGAACCCCTAATGCCAATGAGCAATAACCTCGAGTTCAACTTTAACACTCTCTTCTCGCCTTCGACGCCGGCCGGCCTCGTGCTGAGCTCCATTGGCTGTGCTTCCTCTCCCCAATCCTCACCGACTCTGCCTTCTTGCTTCGGTTCAGACATGAGCGAGTCCAGATTTAAGGCTCGCAGTCTCCGCGACTCGCTCGCGGCCCTCTAGTAGGCTCTAGATGGCGTCCACCGCCTCGACTACTGGCAAGCCATGGCCCTCTCGATGGCGTCGCAAATCTTCCGCTTCACCAATGCACCTTCAGAGATGTTTCCTGCATTTGAGGAGAATCTCACAGAGAACGTGGGCAATATCGCATCGCCTGTCTTCCGGGAGATCGAAAAATCCTACCACAGTAGGCTAGTTGCTAAACTGGCCACCCGGGTTCGCGACTCCAAGTCCCTCTCCGGTGTTTGCCTGTTCTCTATTGCCACGGGTAGTCGCGGGCAGGGAAGCAGCCGCGGTATGGATGATGGGCGAGACCGAGAACTTGACGCAACAATACGTTTGGGTCAGCAAGAGTGCGGCATCGAGGACATCGCCACTCGCATTGCTCATATAGGGGTCGTCAACTGGAAGATCTGGGCTCCGTTAACTAACGTTCATGAGAATACATGTATTGAGGAGTGAGTCAATCTTAGTGCAATACTTAGACACTAGCCGAGTATGTTCTGTCACAATCGAGGCGTTCGTCCTGTACGCACATGGAATGACCCTAATTGAATCCACTGGCAGAAGCTGCACATCTCAATAGTGCGATGGTAATGATATTCCAAGCCCCAATTCCCACGTACCACGGATGTGACAACGCAGTCGCTTGCTCTGGGCCGTATGCTCGCCTTGTCCAGAATGGCTATCATTGGGCTAACTGCACTTCGCTAAGGATCTCCTCGAAACTGCCAGGGCGTCCCCCTCGTGGACCTCCTTTAGTATCTATTCTCATGAAGAAAATCGCGCGCCTTGAAAGTTCTAAAGAAATGTAGGCACAATCAGCAGGAGCAGTGCCACCATACCTATGGAGATCATGAACGACGACATTACGCTTGATCATCTTGATATTGCACTTCAAACCCTTTCCACCTTCGCTGTTGGGGATAGCCCTGGACCAAGAAGTGATGCGGACGTTCTGACAAATGCACATTGGCATGCGAATTGAGGAGATATTGCTTTTGGAATGGGGGTGGTGCGACGCAGAAGTTGCCGTTGCTGGCGTGGAAGCAGGGTCGTCCGTCTCGGGGTTTCGCTTCTGGCACGCACTTGGAGTCTGGTGTATTCTGCTTCCGTCGAAGCCGGTGAAGGGGGTATGTTCGCGCCAAAGCAACCAAATCTTTTCACCGGCAAAAATGCGTACCTGCGATTGGCCCGTGCTAATTCACGCCGGGTCCTTGGTCGCTAGGAAATTTGGCCCCCCGCCATCTCAGCTTGTTCGGCAACGCCCGCCTCGTCAGTCAGTTGCGTGGCTTTGTAGAAATGGCTACCTCCTGCTCGTCCTTTGGCAGCGGCAGCGGCAGCGGCTTGCCTCCCAACACATCCTCTGACTCAACACCAACGACACTCAGGCCCCCGTCGCGTCTCCCAAGCAGCGGCCGCGACATCGCATTCATCGACCGGCCAAGGACTCGCTCTACGACCTGTTTTATCAACATGCTGGCACCTCGCTCTTTGTGCGCCCTATCTGCTGGACCGACTTGCACGCCCAGCTCCTCGGGGCGCGATGGGAAGAACTACCCCCATGCGATAGCCCGAAGCCGGTCGCGCTGCCTGGCTCGCCGCCTTCGAAGGGTCATTTGCGACCGTCGCACACCATCATGACCCTCAGCGACTCCCTCACCCAGATCCTCTTGCCCGACGCGATGCACCCCATACTCTGCTCCAACGCTGTCAAGACGGTCCTCATGACATTGTGGCCACAGCCCTTCAACAAGCCCCAGTACCTCCCCGAGCTGCATCTGTACTTTGGTGGGCGCGTCTATCGAGATGCAGTTCGCGCGCAGATCATGTGGAACTTCCCCTCGGACGAGTCCAAGTCGACATACTCTTCTTTCCGCTCAGTCTCGACGCGGCCAGCTGATTCCTTCAACGCGCCCTCACACCCCAGTACCCCAGCACCTTCATCGCGGAGAGACTCGCCGATGACTCCCAAAAGGGATATTCCCCCAAGTCCCAACTTCCAGGATGTCACATTGAGAATCTTGACACACGACACGGATACCTCTGACTTCATTGTGTACACGGCGTATGTGACGAGGGAGTTTTTGCAGAAGTTCCACGATCCGTTCAAGGCACCACAAAAAAACGGGGACAAGGAGCTTTCTGGTATCAAGATCCAGTACACACGAGTGCCCATCTGGCCGATCCTGGGCCTCCGAGAACGACTCGGAAAGGTATTGGGACATGAAGTTGTTGGGCAGTTCGACCACGAGGAGATTGAGACATGGGAGAAGGACCCCGAGAAGCCGGATGGCGGTAAGCGGAAGCGCGAGGTCTTGTCAGAGGTTCTTAACAGCAGTTTTGACGAGGACTCTGGCGACGAGCCTTCCCTGAGCGCCAAGAAGCGCTGCTTTACTGAAGGGTCTCCGGTGGGGGTGGTGATGTAAAACTTCCATACTAGTGGTGATGGAGCAATACGATTCACCTCGTTATAGGACACACCTTGGGCGTAACAAATATAGATACGAAGAACCTGGTTTGCCTTCCCAATACTTGCAGCCGACTCACGTAGTTGGACCATGAGGTCGTTTACATGATTGAGCGCATTCGCCGGCTTCGCCTTGTGCATAAAATGGCATCTGACCGGTGACGCCAACACTCCGCGCGCCACCATCCGCTTCTACGCCCCAGCTAGGAGTGGCGCGGCGTCGAACTGCGATTGATTCTGCCCTGTCGAATCCTGTCGCCCTGGCTGGGGCACCTCCCTCGCCGCGGCCACATCAGCGTGTCTAAGGCGACGGCGTCGATCGCCTTGGATCAGACCCCTATTTGAGGTCAGGCTCGTGATATTGTACCTATTGCATTGATCGGGGCCTTGAGTGGTGGGCTGGGATGGTGCTCTGATTGATCAATTGACCATCCGGCTACGACAAGAACTCTGACAATAACCAACATGGCGTAGCTGGTGCTGTCTAGCCCTCAGCATATCTATCATTCCAGATTATCGGCAAGCTCATGGCGCCGTAGATAT
Organism: Neonectria sp. B-13; assembly: GCA_002682825.1. Lineage (NCBI taxonomy): Eukaryota > Fungi > Ascomycota > Sordariomycetes > Hypocreales > Nectriaceae > Neonectria > Neonectria sp. B-13. The sequence continues at coordinate 37,445 of NOKP01000059.1, read as the reverse complement.
TACTGCTAGAGACAGTCAATCAACGCAATGTCAGGTCGTTGCCAGGCTGAAAGCTTGAACATAATTGCAGCTCCTAAAACGAAATGTCCAGGACGGTAGCTCTGCCGAAGACGATCAGTCGCTAGCTAACACCTGTCCTGCGGAAAGTGTGAGACAGCATCATATAATACAACGACTACCAGCCGCTGTACAGAGTGTGATTTATCTCAGTTTAGTCAGGATCAATGTTAGTTTATTTTATCACTCTGCGTGGACACTCCACCTCCTCATTGCCGCACTGACGGGGTTTGATGAGCGCCGGAGTCGCAGCCTAGACTTAGTCAAACAGCTTTTATCGTCACTCTACTTTGCTCTGCCAAAGAGCTCCTCTAAGGCCTAGACCGGTGGGTACCTTCCCCCCATATGGCCAGTTCTAGCGCCGCGTTATCCCCGTAGAACCGCGGCGGCGCGTCCGGCTGAGGTCGCTGTTCTGGGGTGTGCTGGCTGCCGCTCCATATGGAGACCGGCTCGGGCGGTGACGCCCAGCCAGTGTCACCCAGTGAGACGACTTACATGACCGACGAGACGCCCTCTTCAGACCTCCGCGACGGAGAAGGGAGGGCGGCCCGGTGAGATATTCGCGGCGATATTTAACGGCCCCCGCACTGCTGGTTAGCCTACTGTCCACTGCCCGATAACTTCTGTCTTCGCATGAAACATCAAATAGGGAGAAAGAAAGAGTGTAACTTACCATGCCTCAAACTAGTACTGCGTCTTCGAAATGTTCCGGACATCCTGCAACGTCTTCCCCTCTTCGATATAGAGGCGAATGATGTTGTCACGGTGTTCATCCCACGGCTTTGCCACCATTATTTCTGTCATGGAATAGAGAAAACGAGAGGAAGTTCTGCAAATACCTGTATTGTGAAGTGTTTTGTATGTTGTATCATAGTGCTGTCTATCTAGGAACAATGGTAGCAAGAACGATAATAGGTGGGGTATTCACGTAGTGTATTGAACTATCCCGATTCGCGTTTTCTCTCTTTGTTTTCTTCTTCTTTTGTTTCCGCTTGGTTCCTTTGCGGCGTGATCATAGGTTGTTAGTTGCGAAGTAGGGGCAGGTTTGAGCTACGAAGTCCTGTGTGACTACCTTCACACCAGCAGCAAACGGGAGGGAATAAGAAAAGGAGGGGGAAGGGACGAAATCATGGAGGGGCGGGCTGGACATATTAAGGCTCGGGCAGCCCAGCCCAGCGCGCAGCCTTATTTATTGATATACTTCTGATATCTTCATTCGGCCCTTGGAAATGGCTTAGCAGAGTGCCACAATGATTAGGATGGGAGGTACAGGAGGAGAGTCAGCGTGGTGGTGGGGTCGGTGAGAAGTCAGAGCACAAGGCATTAGTATGCCATAGCTCTGCAAATGAGGCTGTGTGCTAGTCCACATCTCTTCTTCCATAGGACGTCTCGTACAAATACAAACCATCTAAGTTACAAGCACAACATCGCATCGAGATATACAACGTTGTCTCCTAGGCGGTTGAAGCCGTGAGGCGGGAAAACAACCCCTCGTTTCTAGGCCCAGTCGTAACGCGCCTTCGGCCTCATCCTCTCCTCGCGCCGGCTCCCTTCGTCGGTTACAACGGCAGCCCTGTTGAATCTCCCGGGGAGTAAGCCAGCATAATATCAGTTGTGCAATCAGGGCGTACGAATTCCCCCGTCCTCCAACATGTTGCATCGGGTTCACGGGCTATTGTTCTGCATCTCAGCAAGCAGTTGGGCAAGGAGGCAGTCATTTTTCGTAATGACACGATACACAATCGCCCAGTTGAGCGACTAACAGAGCCTCATCCAGGGCACCCAAACGACCCCCTCACCTCTGGGGAGGCACAGTTATGCAGGAACACCACACGGCTGAGAGCAAGGGGAATCCGGTGTGACTTGACAGCCAGCGACAACACGTAGAGGGTAGCACAGCCACTCTGCAGCCAAGGCCTCGCCACAAGATTTCCTACTACTCTCCACTCTCTGCAATGCAATGTGGCGATTGGAGTTTCACAGGCAATCAGGGCGGTAAGACACTCTCGCAAGCTTGAAATCCTACGTGGGCTCGAGTTGGACTAACATACCACCGAACGTGGTACCACGCGAGCCAAGGATGCTCTCCCAAGGACAAGGAGATCGAACTGGCGGGCGTGAAGTAGCCAAAGACACGGAGTGCATGTGTCTACAGCTCATGGGGCTTCCCACAAGTTCAAGCAGGGGATACGAGCAAGGAGACGGCGTGTTCTATCACCAGTGAACACCAGGCTGTGGGACCTCCGTCTCTACAGCATGGAGGAACTACAAGGGATTGCGTCTTCCTCTTGCTCTCATCAACCAAAGCGAACTGCGTGCCGTCTAAGCCTCCCCTGGTCGTGCCGTTGGTTCCCAGAAGCGCTAGTGCTGTGAGATGGCTAGCGCAGCTGCTCCACCACACAGTGTTGATGCACGTACCTTAGTAGACGTCTTGCAATCCATCTAGGGATGACAACCAGTGAGTTGGTACCCTGGGGATTGGCCTAGTTCACCCTTGTTGCTTTGAGATGTCCATCTCCGAGCCCCTGATAGAGCCACACCGAGAGATCAGCTCCGCACGTTTGGAGTTGGTCCGTTGCTAGCCAGCCGCATCAATAGCGTGTTCCTCGCGACCCGCCCTCAGCCACGTCCGCTCCTTATGCGGCCGTCCTGTTATTGCACACAAGACGGACCAGTCTGGACAATGGAAAGACTAGACATGGGTCTCCTCACTGAACCCCCTTCCCCCCCCAAAGACAAGCCACTTAGTGACATCCTGGCGCCCCTCCTTTGATCACCTCGCAGCGTCCCGGAAACCACATCTCGACCCTGGTCTTGCCGTCCTGGACTAGGTAGCCATCCTAATCCCGTCCCACGCCCCTGGTCCACACCTAGTGCCTACCTGTAGGGGGTTTGAGTCTTAAGAGCTTGCTGGAGTCCACATCCCAAGCCTAGCAAATGACGAGACCTGGATCACCTTTCTGTTGGTATCCTGGAGGCCACAGAGATACATGTACCCGTCCTGCAGACCCGCCTTCCAGAGGGTCTCCGAGATTTACCGCTCGATTGGCTCCAATAGATTTGACCCATGCCGCGCATCAAGCTGCCTTGCACATCCATCGGATATATGTACTTAGGTCTTGCTCCCCAGATCTTCAACCTTTCAGTCAATCCGTCTCTCACCAACCTCGACAGTTACCGTACTCAAGACACCTTACGACACTGTCTTTCTTTTTACTTACATATATTCTCGTAACCCTCTTACCTTGGCCACTACTTCTTTACTTCGTGGTTTGACTTCATCTGTCACAACTCTTCTAGAGTCCCCTTCAACAATCTTTACAGAAACAACCACACCCGCACTGGAAGTCTTCCTTGTGTCTCCTCCCCAGGAAATCACCGCCTTAACCTCACTTGTCAGTCCTGCTCTCGAAGCAAGGCTGATTCAACCCGCCAAACTGGCTCTTATCGTCCAACTCATGGGTCCCCCCAATGGGGGACACTGGCCCCAGCAACTCTACGGGGACCATACCATAATGGAAGCCCCAACGATGCTCCCATTTGACTCACGAACAACCACTTCCACTCCCCTCGAGCGACCCATTATGGCTCCCTACTACATGGTCGCCAATCCCTATAGCTTTGGCCCCATGACTAGTCTCACTGCACCTCACTACCAGGCTCCCAACCCGTACCAGTTTGGAGGCTACCACGACCCACCTACTCCTCCTCACCAGTCTCCGTCCTTCAAGCAGGAATACCATGACTGCGACGTAATGGGACCCGACAGCAACAACAGCCGATCCCTCTCCTACGCTCAGGAATCGAAGCCAAACCCATACGAAGAGCAGGCACCCTTCTCCGCAAGGAGCGACTCACAGGTCTCCACGGCACGACCGAGCTGCTCGAACCCGTCTCTGTGCTCCAAGATCATCACCTTCAACGCAACCCTCAACCCCGAGCAACAGTTCATGTTTGAGACTGAAGTCGATGTACTGATGAAGACTATCCAAAAGAAGGCGGACGAGAAGGCTGATGTCACACAATCACTCACTCCTAGAATGTCGCCCGTCTCCAAGGTCGCCAGCTTGGACCATGCCACTCCCGTCCAAGGCGATCTCAAGGCGGCTCAGAAGCAATATGTCTGCAACGACCCCAACTGCAAGAAGAGCTTCACCCAGAAGGGCCATCTCAACGTCCACCGCCGAACCCACACTGGCGAAAAGCCCTACGTGAGTTGACTCTGACAACTTCAAGTTTCACGACACTGACACATACAGAACTGTGACTTCCCCGGTTGCGAGCTTACCTTCTCCCAGTCTGGAAACTTGAAGGTAAGTTACTTGGTTCATCTTATAGCTGATAAGAAACTGACATGAGGAACTAGATCCACATGCGCCGCCATACCGGCGAGCGACCCTACACTTGCAAGCAGTGCGGTCGAACATTTGTGCAACCGAGCCATCTCCGAGCCCATGAGCGGACCCACCAGGGACTTAAGCCTTTCATCTGCAGACTGGATGATTGCAACAAGACCTTCTCTCGACTGGGAAACATGAAGGTATGGGCTTATCCCTCTTTATCGCATTGACAACAACGCTAAGACATATACAGATGCACCAGAACCATTTCCACAAGGAAACGCTTAATACCCTTACAACCAGGTTCGCTCAGATGCTCTCCTCGGGCGAGGAGGTGCCTGAGGTCGACCGTGAACTCTTCAAGTACTTTACCACGCACTACAAGAACAACAACAAGGGCATCAAGGGACGCGGCAAGGACCGCACCGTCGCTGAGCGCAAGATGAAGGCGGCTTCCCACTCGCCGCCAGTCGTCATCGCCCAATACCCTCTGCCTCAGATCCCTCCCCTGCAGCAAGTTCATCACCAGCACCAGCAGCACCATGGTTTGACCCACCCAGGCAGCCTGGCAGCTTACAGCATAGCCATGGCCACCCCAACATGATGAACAACATACACCAGGAGCAACATACTAGCGGTTATGAGATGTTCAATATGGAAGGAGAGTACCACTCTGTCCAGACCTCCAGTGCCAGTGGCATGCTTTACGAGGAGGACTACACTCAAGAGATGGCCTTCAATGAGCGCATGTACTGAACAGCTTACATAACAACAACATCACAATAATGATGAATCACTCAGCCACTTATCAAGCACCCGGACCTCCTCCGCAAAGTACTTGACAGTCCTGCCATCCACAAGGAGCCTGTCTGGTGGCCTCCCCTGCTTCGATGTTTGGCATTCAGCTGGTTGATGATCTTTTGAAAGTACGCAAGTTCCCCTTCTTCCGCCTGGCCTACCGCCACTCTTTGCATCAGGTCACGAAGTTCCGCGTCTCCTAAAGCCTTTTGGGCAAGCAAAGCAATGACTGGGTCGTTCGCAGTAGGTTTCGCGGCGGGGGTGGAGCAGCTGAAGGAGTTGCTGGCTTAGCTAAACCGTTTGTAGGTGTTGAATGCATGCTCATTGGTGGACGTGGAGCTGGTGATGCTCTTGGGGTTGCCATTGGAGCCACTGGCGTTGGAGCTATGCCACCAGAGTGCATAGGTGCTGCCGAGACCAGACCATGAGTCAGGGGGTTCGAAGGTGCACGAGGTATCTGGGGAGGCGTCGCAGAAGGTGCCACAGGTAGTCCAGCCATATAAGGCCTAGGCGGGTAACTCGGACTCGGCGAGGGCGTCGTGCTGTCTGCCAAAGGACGTGCCACGAGTTTTGGAGAGGGCGGCGGGGGGGCAACTTGCTCCTGAGGTGGCTGGGGTAGTGACTATGATTGTGCCGGAGATTGGGCTGGGCTCTGGACCACCGGCCTTGCGTTGCTCGGTGTTGGTGTAGCTGTTGCAGACACCGGTGTTGGTGGGGGAGGCATTGAGCCGTTAGGGGGCCCATACTAGATGATGGGGCGGACCGGCTGCTGCGGAGGTTGTTGTCCGGGAGGAATGGGCTTCGGTTTGGGGTCCTTGACCACATACATGGTAGCTTCGATGATGTGAGGCTCGATGGTGATGGTGACGGTGCCGACTTTAGACATGCTGTCTTTGGGGGGGTTCTTCGGGTCCTCGTTGACGACGCCCTTGCGCTTATGAGGCTTGGTCCAGTATTTGGCGAATAAGCCATCACTAATCCATTGCTTACGCGACCGGGAGAGAGACTCGGCGAGAACACCACTAAAAGAACGCGTCTGTCAGTATGCAGCCGACCCCATCGGGGGAAATATCACGCTCGTATGGCGACTTATCTCTCTTCCACTGACTGATATTCTTTGGTCGATAGGTCCTCGGACTGCGATTCGAGTGAGGGCGGCGGCGAAGGCTCTTTCGGCGGCGGAGGTGGTGGTGGAGAGGCAGCAGGCGTGGCAGAACGTTCTCGAGGCGTGTTGTTGCGCTTTTTGGAAATGTGCTCGCTATGAGCAGCAGCCCGAGCGGGCAACTTGCGCTTCCTCTCCATGGTCAAGGAGGAGAGATCAATGGGCAAGTAGAGTAATCACACGGTGAGTGACGAGCAAAGCATTACAAGGATGCCATCCAGGAACGCGTCTCCGGTGTTGTGGTGGCGGAAAGCAAGCTCGAGGCGGGCGAAGGAGCTAGCTACTCCGAAGCGAGAAGCCGAAGCTAACTGACAGCTGATGAGGGGCAAGCTGCCTCGGTCTTCGGGCTTGTCGGAGGCGGGAGCGAGAATATTGGAAGACAGGAGGGGGAGAAGAAGAATCCAGGTGGGGATGGAGTGAGGATGTGAGGAGGAGGGAATGGGAGGATGAAGCAGCGATGAAGGTGCGGCGCGGCGGCACGAACATGGCTTCTTGGCCCACAGCGGCCGCCAAGCACCTGAGGGCAGAGCGTGGAGAGGGATGTAACGCTATAGCATAGAAAGAAATCCAGGGACTTACAGTAGACTGATCACTATCGCCCTTGTTGCGACGGGTCATCCAGAGCGAGAATACATCACCACGCGGTCGGGAAAATGAAGATTCCCATCGCGTGCCAGAGGCGATTTACGTATTGCTGAAGCGCAGGTTGGGTGATGGGGTGACGAGGGCGATGCGCTCCTAGTACGTCTCATGATTCAAATGCAAGGCCTGTCTTCTAATCCCAAGGGGTTGTTTAACTTGAGTATTGTTAAGTAGGATGAAGAGAAAGTAGTTTGGCTGCTTCACGCCCAATGTTATGTTGTCGGTACGATGAGGACAACTAGCTAGGGCGCAAGCCCCATGGCTCTGCATCCTATTTTCACCACCCAGAACATCCCCCCAGCCGAAAGTCCAACTCCTGGAACGACTATGACCATGGGAATAGCCTCCCTTTTCGTGTTGACCACGCAAACGCGATTGCCCGAATGAAACCCACTCATGATAGCATTCTCACGGGTTTCCTTATTTAGGTCGGAAACTAGGCCCTCCCATTTTCGGGAGGGTTTGGGGCTTGATTGTAAGCAAATTTCTTCACTGAGAGGTGCCGGAACATACTCATTTTGTCCACGGTGTAGCAGAGCACCAGTTTATCGGTGATGCGTAGCAACTTGACAGGCGCCCAACGTGCAATTCAAATTAGTGATTGTGCCCAAGTTTGTATGATCTGACGTGGTTTTGCATGATGTGGACATAGCTTGTGATGGCAACGTTCTACTGCAGTCGTCGATGTGTCTAGGAAGCAGTCTCTATACAGGCAAGCTGGGTTCTGGTGTGGTTCCCATAGGCGACCAGAGCGGCAAGGTACTGGAGAAAGCATGAGATCCTCATTCGGTGGCTTCGGATTAGACGGATGGAGCTCCGCATGGAACGGCCGCTCGTGCAGCAGCAGTGGCATCGAGTAGAATGTGCAAAGTGGGTAGCTTGTTCCACTATTGATGATCACCACTTCCGTACTGACTGCATTGGACGACTCTCTTCCTTCTGCTATTCACCGGTCACTGCAATCGACAACGCGAGGCCAGGGAGGAACAGACGGTATCATTGACAGGGGTAGTCGTACCGGCCGCACAGTGCTCCTTTCCGATTCGGCAAAGGGTGGCAATCGGTGAGTGGTACCCGGAGGTTGGGCTGAGGAAGGCGCACAACCCTTTTGAACTATCGATGGAGCGGGATGGTCAGCCAAGTGCGTGATGCCACGGCAAGTATCAACCGGGTCTCAGAATTGACCTCTTCCTCCCTGCTCAGGTGTACGGTGTCCTTTCAAGATCCCTACTCTAGTCTCAATATATACTAGACAGCAACCATCGGCCCGCTAAAATTAGTATGAACCTGAATACCATCCGCGTATATCGCGATGGAGTCAAGCGCTGTATTGCAAGGCCCCTTTGCGCTCTGGCAGCCCGCAACCTAGCAACTATTCACTCCGTCTCAAAGTCCGCAATCGTCGCGACGAAAGCAGGATCGGTCAATTTTCGGCTTCTCTGACGTAGAATGCCTTGCGTGATTTGGAGGACGTGCAGCTCTGAATACTCATAAACGGCTGCAGCAATGAAGCTTGCCCGCCCTACTCTCATTCTCTCTTCTCACAGAAATACCCCTGTCCAACTCCAAACCCATTGCCCTGTTGCTGTTGCTGTTGCTGTTGCTACTCGAAGCCCTTCATCGATGCCTCAGTCATGAAGCATGGCACTCGTGCCAGCATACGACGTGGCGCACACCGCTGTCCGTCGGAAATGTCCATGTCCTTGTCCCCAACAAAGAGGAGCTTCAAGGATCAGTGTGGAGACATTGATGTATCCATAGTGACCCGAGATCGGTAGGTTCATCACTAGTGTCCGTCTTACGACGCAATCCTGTTCAAACTACGCTCTCTAATCCAGCCTTGTTGTTGCGATTCGCCAGCAGCCCTCGTATGGCTTCCGGCGATGGTTGTTTCTGCTGAAGGGGACAGAAACCAATAATGAGAGATGCAATTGAACGCGCGTGGAAACGAGAGGACCATGTCTGTAGCAGTCATATCTCTCCATTTCCGCCCTTAGTATTACACTCTGGGATTTATTGTTGGGGCTTGATGGGCGTTGGAGCATAGCACAGATCATGTACCCCTGATGACACGCTTTCCAAATCTGGTCACATACCCAAGCATTCCACATGGTTGCAATGTGTCTCCGGTAAAGGTGGGGCGATCATGCGCCAAGATATCAGAAAACCAAGGTAGGTTAAGATCAGCGTACATCACCAGACGGCTTACCTTGCATCACCAGCCTGTCAAGGGCTAGGGACCCTGTACGGAATAGCTACATTGCGATACCTCGGGCTGACCCCATTTCCCTCGGCCTTCTCGCCCCCTCAAGAGTCTCCCCTCTTATGCACATCCGAAGAGGTTAGCTCAAGGTGCATTTGCCGGATCCTAGCATATCTGCCGCAGGACCCGTTCTTCATAAAAGACCGGTCTCACGCCCCAGTTGTACTCAATCAAGTCACCTAATGTATCCCTACTCAAGCGCCCCGTAACATCCAACACAGCCCCCCTGCAATGTACCTTCGGCAAAAGCGGAGCGATCTTGCGCCAAGATATCAGAAAACCAAGACAGGTAAGGATCAGCGCATCTCACAGCTTTCCCCGTCGCTAATGCTTGCTTTGCATGGTATTAGCTCATGGCCCCTTGCACTATGCCTTCGGCAAAAGCGGGGCAATCAGTCGCCAAGAAATCAGAAAACCAAGACAGGTAAGGATCAGCGCAACTCACAGACAGCGAGGACCCTTCCTCTGTCCCTGATGTTTGCTTTGCATGGGCTCAGCTCATCAGCCCCTGCGCCCTGATTTTGCGACAGCAAGACAGTACCCTCTCACGGCCGGCGCATCTGGCGGCACAGCTTGTAGCTAACGGAAATCAGCGTGTCCGCCGGCCACTTCTCCATGGGTGTCCTACAGGAAGATAAAAGAGTCACTCACATAAGACGACCGGTTGCCCTGTGGACACGCTTTCCAAATCGGGTCATATACCCCTGTTGACACGCTTCACAAATTCGAGAAGAAGGCCACTTAATGTTGGCTCTCATCCATACCTACATGGCAAAATGGGTCACGAAATGAGAGAAATCCTAACCATGTAAGCGTGCAATTTCAAGCAAGTTGATCGCTACTGCGTAGCCGCATTGTAAACGGGCGCGGCTGAGTACGGGTCGCGAGACGATCACGCTACTAATGCGGCCACCGAAGCAACCGATCAACTCTGGTTGGATTCTAGACAACCCAACTCGTGCAGAGTCGATACTTGCCATGGTGTGGCGCTACCAGGTACTCATGATGGACGTTTCGAGCCAACAGGATTGAACGTCCCAACCCCCAGGGTACATGCCTACTCACCGGCTGTCATCATTGTCACAATGGCAGACACGGAAGGCTGCAGACGACATCCGATTCGTCATTTTGGATATGGAGAGCAGGACTGTTGGCGCTACTTTGCGGCCTCATGAATGCCTGGCAGTCCATACGGGTGTCGCATCTGACCCACATGAGCACCAACATCCCAGACGGCTGCAGCTCAGCCACTTCCCCCGACAAGCGTCTCCGGCATGGTCCTGGATCGTAGGGGATCTTTGCCTTATCCTCTCAGTCGCAGTACTACGAATGTGCTCGATGGCCAGCAAGCCACTCAACATGCCATACATCCGTACGTACTGTGAATAGTTATTTTCCAAACGTGTGGACGCAATCATCAAGCCCCACCTCCCCACGTCGAGCAGAAAGTGTGAAAGTGGGCGATGCATTCCACCACCAACGAGCATCACTTCCATTCTGACAGCACAGTGCTGGATGGTCTCTTGGTCACGGGCTTCCGCCGCAGGCGTCATGCTGATGGTATTCGGAAACCCTGGATCAACGGTACCTAGGGTTGCGAGATATACACGTCACAAGCACTAAGAGCGCCAACGCGCTCTGGCTTGGTAGTAGAGGTAACATGGATAACCATTCTCGGGCTTTGAGAACCAGACGTCGCAGAAGGCTTCTGGGCCATCACCGCAACCCCCGGTGTCAATAGCTCCTCGCCTCATTGAAAGCACTGGCCACCGTACCCTCGGTTCGGCAAGGTTCCCTGCTTTGCCCGCCCGGGCGGGGCCTGGAGGTGACGACGCTAAAGCACTGCGACATCGAGCAGCTGCCCAGGAACCTCTCCGTCTTTGACGGGCAGGTGAAGTTGGTGACGGACCAGGATAAGACCAAGGGCTTGGACAGCGGCGGGCGGGGCTCAACGTGGACTGTGTTGCTGTCAATCACTACTTACGCCGTGAATATATATCCCAGTCAGCTACAGCATTCACTTCTTCATGCCTCTGAATCCGACTGTTGTAAGCGCGGTGCCAACACTCGGTACCTGGACAATGGGAGGAGGGCTGCTGGCGCATGATTACAGGAACGAGGCTGCATGAGAACAGGCGTGGTTGGAATAGGACAGCGCCGCAAGGTGGAGACGCTAGCGATGCAACCACCCAAGCAACCGATCACTGGTCACTGTGCCCTCATTTGTCTCGGTGGGGCGCTAAGGAGCAAGGACATGAGACACTTCTGATGGACAAGGGTTGTGCGCCCTCATCAGCCTCAATGGATCTATGACGCGCTCTTCCAATTATAGCCCCGATACCCTTGGAATATGCACAGTAATCAACCCCTAGTTGTTCCGCGCACTAGCAGGAACGCGCGGGCGACCGGGGAAAGGAAAGGTTGAGGTGATTGTTCACCCTGCACAACCCACCTAACCCTGACTAGTCTACGCCAAGGCGCTTATCCCTATCGCGCTTGGAGTTCGCCAGCCTCGACAGTCCGTTGACGCAATAGGGTGCATAACGCGGTTTGCTCCAGCAGGGGGGATGGGACCTGCGTCCGGACCTCGAAGGCGCAGGCGGAGACGCACAACACAGTGCGATTCCAGTCTAGCTAAGTAAGTGAGGATGTAGATCGCTGCTCACGAGGCTCGAATCGCGGATGGACCGGTCCCATCCTCCAACATCTGTGATACGCCTCGACATACCGATTCCCTTGGTCTTACAAACACCAACGGCCAAGGGGCAGATGGATTGGCGAAAGACCGTGAGTCAATTTACTCGACCATGATGAGCAAGAACCCAGCTGTTCTTCTGACGTAGCAGTTGTGATCGCTCTGTCTGTTCCTCCTCAGGGCAATGCACTAGACTGGTTTCCACTGAGTAAAAGGCGATCGCGGCCTATCTCACTGTCACCTACAACGCCAGAGTCAGCTTCGGCGAAGCGGCTTTGGGACTTTATGAATGACTGGGACGTGAATCACAGCATGACTGGATCGATTCGTTACTGTGAGGAACATGCAATTCTCGAGCGTACACCAGCGTTCCGATTCAAGGGAGGAGAGCTCATCAAGACGTTTGGCACCCATTAGAGTGTAAATGAGTTAGATGCCGTACTTCAACGCTCCGCCGACCTGAGACGATATGATTTCGGCAGTAGTTCAGTACGAGTGGCTCCGGTACCTGCGCCATTTGCAATGCTTCGGCAAGTTTGAGGTTTCCATGTCCCGCCACGGTATGTTCAGTAAAGGCATCCTCACCGAATGTATGGCTAGCTATTTGCGATGTCGACGTAGCCTGGCTCACTTGCCGCAGGCAAGGGGTCACTCTCAACTTCCCGTTGAAACGTATTGACTTACACAAGAAACGCTTTGAATGGTGGGTGGTTGATGTACTAATACTGGAAATAAGGACGGCCTAATTCTTCAGACCTTTACCGTCTCTAAAGCCCTCAGCCCGAACCATCCTTTCATTAAATTTACACAGCTGCCTAATTTACCTCCGGCTTCGTTTATACGCCTCACCGCATGGGGTCCGGGCTGGTGCGTTTGCCTCGTTTGCCTCGTTTGCCTTGTCAATCCTTGTCACCAGGCATAGGGACTAAGCACTATTACCCTGTACCTAGTTCCTTCTGTTGTTGATGCAAAGCGAAAGCCTCAAGCCGCCTCCATTCTTACCTCGTGGACACATATGTACGGCTGAGAATGTTCCTTCCCTCAAGAAAATGCTATAGCCTTCTTTCTTCAACGCTGCTTGTTTCCGCTTTACCGGTGACCCTAAGAAAATGGGATTCACAGCCATCAACGTGACCTCCCGCACCGTCCACCACGACTCCCTCTCTCTGAGAGACCCCCGACCGACAAATGCTGTTCAGACCTTTGGTCCACGGCCCGACCCATCTGAGGAGTTTCCCGGCGACACGAGAGTGGGTATTCAACGAGGTTCGCCCCTGACGTGCCAGCTTACATGTATATCTTAAGGGTCTAAATGTCACGACGCCGAACCTCAGACAACTCAAGCGGCCAGCCGAAGATGATGGAAACCAGCCGCCAGTCTCCAAGAAGGCCAAGCCGAGCCGTCCATCCTCACCTCATCTAGACGAAACGTGCCGAACCTCCGATTCTACAAACTCGACTACCAAGCTCATCAAAACCACCATCGCGAAACCGACCGCCCCATCCCTAAGTCCTGCGTCTCCTCGCGAGCGGCCGACTCGTACCAGGAACGACGCATGTTATGTGGCCAAAGATGTATTCCGAGCGATATTTTCCGGCCAAAAAAAGGGGGGACAGGTAATCGGTAGCAAGACATGCCGTAAAAAGGCCCACAATAGTGACCTGGGTCTACCGAGTCAGACCAAGTCTCTATTCCCGAGTTGTCCTCTACTACCCGCCTGCGTCGATTTCAAGATACCGGTCAGTATCTTTGTTCCGCCTCCTCAAGAGCTGACCCTAACGGACGGCTCGGAAAAAATAACTAAAAGTACGACCACTCATCATGCATATCTGTGGTTCCCCGTTTGCTTATCCATCACTAGATATATTCAGTGACGAATGTGGTCGATACTGGAGGAATCGCGATCCTCACTTTGGATCTGAGTCTAAATGTGCATGCACGCTCGAGGATGAATGCGGTGGAAGTTGCCAGAATCGGAGTATGAACTACGAATGCACAGAGACGAATTGCGACATCGACGAAAAGCGCTGCTCGAATCGGGCGTTCGCCGCACTCAAAGCGCGTCTTGCTAGGGGTCGACTATATGATATCGGTGTGGATGTCATCCGCACTGAAAACCGCGGACTCGGTATTCGCAACAATCGATGTTTCAAGCCTGGAGAACTCATCATGGAATACAAAGGTGAGATCATCACAAAGAGAGAGTGTATACAACGTATGACGTCGACATACAAGGATGCTGAGGTCAGTATATCAAGATTTCACGCAACCAGAATGATTAAGTGGATGTACTGATTCATCTACGTAGAATTTCTACATCATGAGTTACGGAGAAGGCGTCTTCATTGATGCTACTATCAAGGGAAGCAATGCGCGTTTTGTGAACCACAGCTGCAAGCCGAACTGCACAATGGTCAGGTGGGTTGTTTCAGGGCAGCCACGCATGGCCCTCGTTGCGGGCGAC
>NOKP01000058.1:62898-125895 GCA_002682825.1 Neonectria sp. B-13 | reverse complement strand
TGGGGAATGCTCTCGGTGCTTTTCAGTACTTCATCCCTGCCACGCACCACATTGGCCGCGCCGCACTTGCCAATCTCTGCCTGGCTCCAATTACCGGGTCAAATCTTGACGCAATCTTCCCTGCCAAGCAGTGATGCCATTCAGGATTGACGATCTGGCACAGCCCTCAGCCTCTGAGAATTGCATCCCAAAGCCACGACCAGTACTCATCCTTGACCCACTGGCGTAGGACCTACAGAATGTGAACAATTTAGTAGACCCCCTTAGCACTAGATATGCTCCCAATTATGACTTTTTGCCAGAACAAAGTCTACTGCACCTCCAGCGTAGTAAAGTTGAGATGCTAGTCATGACCTTGAATTATGATACTAGGAATAAAGGCAGGCAATTTAACTAACCTGGCAGCTTTCTCTCCCTCTCCTGCCTCAGCCTGAGCTTCAGCTAACGATCTCTCAACTAGATATCATAAGAAAACCCAGTATGCCATCTGCCAAACACTAAGTTACAGCTTAGCACTATCAAAGTCCTCACTCAGCTTCTTTATCTCAATACTAAGGGCAATAAGTCACTAATCAAGGGGGGCAAAGTCCATGAAATTCAAGATCCTACTAGGTAGAGTATCACAAAAGCTAGCAATGGCTAATCGGATTGAGGTTGTAGATATGGCCGCTAAGGACTTATCGTTTTCTAGCTTAATATAAATATAAAAGTTAATCTTTTTTAAAGGGGATAGTTTACTATATATAGGGATAATAACTACTATAGTACTATAATAGAGTGTAAGCTAAGGTCTTAGTAAAATTGATTATAATGAATAGCCTACCTGCCTATAAAGTTAATAAGATGCTTGAATGCTGCTTAGCCTAGTGGCTGAAATGCTAACTCTAGAACCTATTAATAGACCTTAAGATTCTAGTTAGCTTCTAGGTAACTGTAGGTACTATACTTAGCTGCTACAGTTATAATACTAAGTATAGCTTCTAGCAATAGTATATACTCAACCTTATTATAGTTATTAGAGAAGTATTTATTGCCTCTAGATACTTATTTCAAGTCCTTATGTAATTGTACAGTAAGCTTAAGTACCTCTTAAGTTAATAATGAAATAATGCCTTTTCCTTCTATAATAATATTTACTATTTTAAGTAGTATTTCTAGACTGGGTGGCTTATTATTAAAATGAATTAGATCTTAAAACCTAATGCTATAAGGGCTAAGCTTGAGTCTTTGTAAATGTTTCTATAGCAAAAGTCGTCCAGTAAAGCGCTCTGATAATTGGAAGGATTGCTATAATTGTCCTAACAGTAAGTAGTTAGACTTAGATCTAGGCATTTGTATGCGCTTATAAGGGGCTTAGGGTGTTTCATTGTTAGTAGGTGTATAGCGCTTGCTTAGGCTTTTGTTACACTCAAGAGGTATAATGATAATGTTCTAGTTAACATTGTTATTATTAGAGAATTTAGGCATTATAGGGTTAAGGTAGTATTGCTTGTGTAAGAGAGGTGCAAATTCTAATGCAGATTCTTCTATAAAACTTTCTAGAATCTCTTTCATTTAGTTAATTATACTATTCATTGATATATTGGCTTACTGCTTAAAAGGTAATACATTTAATACTTTAAAGCATATAGTAATAATGTTTAGGACTAGCTTGGAGAATATTAGTAGGGTAATAATACAATCCTATTATATGTAAGTTAAGACTTATACCCCTTTACTAATTGCCTACTCTATATAATTAGTAATCAAATGTTAAATAGTATTATAAAAGTGGGTTATATAATATTGCAACTGACTAAGATATTAATAATTAGAGAGAGCTTAAAAGTACTATTATAATTAGGATAATAGTTATATTAAAACCCCTTCTTGCTATACTTAATAGAATATAAGTATACTACTATATATAGACTGTTAGTATAAGGCTAAATCTACTTATGTATAGCTATACATTCATTAGTAAGAGTATAATATAAGCATTTATCCTCAATCTTAAGCATAAAGCTATAGTTTATAAGTACCTCCAGCTAATCTAAGGTATTAATATACCTATGTTCTTAGGTACTATTAACCTTTAATTAATAAATAAGATCTACTATTATAACTATTTAGAGTATATAATATATATAATAGAGAGGGCATTATATTGATCCAGTAGAAACTATAGATAGTAAGAGGAGGCTGCTTAAGGATAAGATAGTATAATAGTAGCAGGCTAGTTTATATATATCCACTGTGCTATAGTATAGTAGAATGTCTAAATAGAGCTCGTTTTATACATATAGATATAGATGCCTACTACTATTACTATAAAACTACTAATCTATATTATCTATCTATCCTATAGTTCTTAGACTCCTATTCCTATTCTAGGACCTAGCTTTTTAGGTTAGTAATTATTATTCATTTTATTATAAACTTTACTTAAAGCAATATAGATATTTCTTAGCTTAAGAGTAGTATCCCCCTCCTATCTTAGGCTATACAGTATAGCATTAACACAAGTATAATATAAGGGAAAGAACTGAAGGCAAATAGGTAGCTGTATTAATATGTCTTGCTCTATATTAGCAGCTTATAGCACATCCATAAGTCTAAGACATAGCCCCTATTGACTGTGTTCAGAAGCACTTTTGGGTAGCTAGGCAGAACTAGAGATGTTAGCTATAGGTTAGTAGGGTTAACTGTATATATAGAGGCCCTACTATAAACTTGCTCCTTTCAACCTCTCTTAGATAAGCCTAGAAACCTTTGAATGTAATATCTATTCTAAACCCATTATACTATAAGATATAATAATACATATAAGAATACATTAAGTAAGAATATTATATCTGTTTATACACTGTTTCTAATGTGCACTATCTAGGCCCAAATCTTAGACCTATTAAACTGATTACTGAATATTATATTATCTATCAATCCTTGAACTAGTAAAGTCCCCATTCACAATCCTAAGTTATTATATTATACACTAAAAGACTTTCTACTCTCTTACTATCTAATACCTAGCTTTATAAACATACCTAAACATAGAGAGATATATTATTCTAATGCCCTAAATGCCTATAATAGATCGACTAATGCTAGCCAAATAACTTTATTTAATATTATACTATATATATACTTTTTGGTCCTTTAGCTTGTGTATAAGCACTAATGATATATAGATTATCCTTGTTAAATCTTCTATTTACCTAAGTGAGTATATTTAACTCTCACTTGCCTTATACTAAGAAGAAGAACCTATTGCTTAAGTTAAAAGAGCTTTAAGACTAGCTTAGAGGAGATATTAAAGATATACTTAGATTAGTTTATAACTTTCAAAGGCACCTAGTTGTCTAGGCTAGCAATCAAGGTTCAGTAATACAATCTAATGCTCCCTACTCTACACTAGGGCCTCCAGTTATTAAAACCTCTATTAATAGTTCTATAATATATAAGATATTATATTTTATACAAGAGTCAGCCATTAAAGTGTATCTAGTAGAAGAAAATAGATTATTAGCCTTTGATTTGCCTATTATTGACTAATCTCTTAGATAGATCCTTAATTTCTTTTGCAGAAGGATGCTTAATAATAGAATAAGAAGAAAGAGGCTCTATAGTAGAAGAGTGTCTTAACTGGGGGCTATATATAGTTTAGTTAAACTACTAAAAGAAATATTATAGTATTATCCTATTGTAATTTAAAGTTATAGTAATTTATAGTCTTATAAAATACTTAGATCCTACTAGGTATAACCTTTAGTCTTAGTTACTCTTAGAGTCTTATACAATAGACTCTAGAGATAGTGCTATAGATTGATAGGAATTTACTTTAGTTAGCTTTAAGAAATGTATATATTTAGTAGTCTTAATTGAAGGGGAGTATTCTTCAATGGATTTAATAATCCAAGGGGTAATGTTATCTTTGTTAAGCTCTAGCTGCCTAGCCCTAGTAAAGCATATAATACTACACTCATATACAACTAAAACCATTGTAATATTGATAGCCTATATATAAGGGTCAAAGGGTGGTTATTATAGAAAGAAAGATAAATTTATAGCCTTATGTATATTTGTCTTCTTAGTGCTAATAGGTAGGGGCCTTTGTGAGTGGGACCATTTCTGGGATCCTCTTTCAGTTATTATATCAAACCATAAGATGACCTTGAGGACGGGATTCCGGCCCTAGAGTCGGAGTTCGGGCTGCTGCCGGGGACCCTAACAAGCCCCGGATAGGCAGGCCTGATCGGGACTGTCTGACCCCCGGGCCCCGGGTCTGTCAGACCGCTGGGACAGGACCCCAACAGCCCATCGGGCCCGGGCCCGGGCTCTAGGACTGACCATTGGACCCTTCAATGACCTAATGAACCTTATGTTGCCCTAATAGACCCCTTAGTCCCAGGCCGGCCTCTGACTGCGGCCAGGTCTATAAGATCGACCTGTGAGACCCTTATTACATAGAAATCAAAAGCTTCTTTCTATACATAATCCCTATTACTAGCTGCAATACATTAATACATTGCAGAATTACAACCTTTAATGTTCCTAGAAATAGACCCCTTCAAGCCTAGAATCAGACCCTCTTAAGCCTAGAAATAGGATAAATTCCTAGTATAAAGCTTTACTAATTATAGAGTATATATATCTTAGCCTTAGACCAGTCCATATTATATTTAAGTCTATATTCTTAATTCAAGTATTATATATAAAGCTCTCTATGTTTAATGCATACTAGTATTAGTATACTAACTAAATTACATACTATACCATCTGCTAAACACTAAATCTAAATAAGAGACTATAGGTTATAAAATATACAAACTTATAAACTATATTACAGCCTCTATTAGAACTGAGGCTAATATTTTCAAACAATACTAGAGGCTTATTGCACTAGGCTATATATTAATCATTTTAACCTATATTAATATAACCCTAAATAATAAAGGAATATTTCCCTTATAGGAGTGTACTTAGGGGGGTTTTAATAAACAACTAACATCAGTTAAGTACTATTAATAAGAACATATAGTAATAATCCTTTTACTATTACTAGGATCTTTAGAGTTAGACCAATTTTATACTCACTATTAGCCTTTAGCCGTTTTCAAGTTGCTTATAGGTAGAGGAGTTAGTCTTTAGTCCTTTATTAATATACTCCTTTGGATAATTAAGGGTATTTATAAGACACTAGGATGTCTAGGGGGGAGCTCTAGAGAGTGGCAATATTAGCAATAGAGTGGGTTTAAGCAGTTATAAACATAGTCCATAGGGATATATTAAAGGTTAATATGCTTATTATATAATATAGTATTATATATAAATATCTTTACTAGATTAAGAACTACTAAAGGTATAATAATGTTTAATACCTAAACTTTAGTTAAGCTCTCAACTAGAATCATATAAGACTTTATAAAGGTCTTAGCCTTAGGATAGGACTCACTAGATTGGCTTATAGAGTAGTTAGACTTCTAACTGTTATATAAAAGCTCTATGTCTAAGGCATTACTCTCCTATAATGCATTAGGTAAGAGCGCCTACTATCATTAGAATAGGTATTAGTGGGATTTGTCCTTATACTAGATATTAAACAACTATCTATATCTCTATATATATAGGATAGTAAAGCATATTTAATAGGGCTTTTATATTCATTAGAAATAAAACAATTAGTATAATAAGAATAAACTACTTTTCATTAAGTGCACTTAGCATTACTATACAATCTTACAATAGAGAGTAGAAAGAGTAGTTAAGTTTCTAATATTAATAAGAGATAGCTTAAGGCTTAAGATCTTATTTACTCTTAGTATAAGAATAGAATAGAACTTATACAGTAGAGAATTGCTTTCAATTAGTTAAATATAAGATAAGTTAAGCTCTCTTTTATTTCTCTTTCCCTAAGTTTATTATATTAAACCCTAGTAGCTCTAGTAATAAGAATAATATTATTAGCCTAAGTTATTATAATAGATTTAGATAAGTAAAGATAGGTTGAATATAGTTATAATAATGCCTATATAAGTATTGCCTTATCTATAAAGTGGCTTTAACTTCCTAGGAAGTTGCATTTAGTCTAGTTTCTTATTATTTCTATAGTACTAAATACATATTTTAGATGTACCTATAGCATTAAGTAGGATAGGAAATGCATATAAGATACTTATACTTTATACTTAGATATAGCTATCCCTTTAGCTGGTTAGTTGCACTTTTCAGTAAGATAATAATAACTCCTGAATATTTACTGCAGTTGAGCAATCTCTTGCACAGTTTTCAATAAGAGGTTGCCACTATAGTTACAATCCTAGGACTACTATTCATTAAAGTATTACTTTTATAGCTTTAAAAGGAATAATCCTATTGTTTTTACTCTTACTTAGACTTTTAGGGCTATTAAGAGGTAAATATTCTATATTAATGTTTTCTAGCCTGCTTAGTAGCTTACTTACTAAGTACTTATAGCTATATGCAATTATTATTAATAAGAGTATACTTTCTAGTTTTTCTTACTATAGAATGCCTTAGTAATTCTAATATAATTACTGCTGAGTATGGTTTACTTTCCATAGTTAGAGCATAAGGTTAGCTATAGTAAAAGTCAGCCTTAGCCAGCTAAGACTGTACCTTTAGTTCATTGTATAATGTTTAGAAGGTTGATTTCTAGACTCCCTCAAATTTGACCAGATGGGTTCTTGTAAATCGACTATTAAAACTGCCTATGCTAAAACATATCAATGGTTTCTTAACTATAATAACTACCAAGCATAGCTTAATCCTAGAAAATTAATACAACATTATAGCTTCTTATAGATCAGTAGTAAGCTGGGTATAGGTAAGTTAACTATTATAAAGTTTATATACTTAAGCATAAAGAGCAAAGCCTACTATAAGTATTCTATTACTGTTTCTTTCTTCTTTAATGCTTAGGGAGAATACCTAGAAAGGTTAATCATAGGGATGTACTAATCTTTGCTATTCTAGCTTCTTAAAGGCTATCCTAATCTCTAGATAGTCTTAGACAATCCTAACCTTGTTTCCCTAAGTTAGAATAGCTATCCTTACTTAAATGTCCTAAAGGACCTTTTTTATAATACAGTTTCTACCCTTAGCTAATACTTATTTACTTACTTTATTAATACTCTTAATAAGTATAATAAACAATAAGTTATAAATATAGTCTAATACTTTAAAGATCTAATAGAATAATCCATAGATAATCATATTATACTCTAAATCTATTTCTCTAGTTAATATTATCCTTATATTATTATATAATAAGGGATTTAACTTATACTAAAGGACTAGCTAGATTATATTAAAGACTTAGTAAACTATATTATAAGCTGCTTCTAAATTAAAGAACTTATACTTATTAAAGAGCTATAACTTTAACTTCTTAGGAAAGCTATTAGTATTTTCCTATAGATTATTCTTATTATTAATATTCTTAATAAAGATTATAAATAGAGTAGACTAGCTCTAAGAAAGAGACTTATAAAAATACTAAGTAACTTAAGTGAACTATTCAAGGGTATTTTAAGGTATAATAATGAGAATATAAAGGATCTCTTGCTTTATATCCTTTGGATTCTTTATATAAAGTAGCCTTTATGATTAATAGAGTTTTATTATACTCTTTGGTCTGGTTTATTACTGAAGGGTCTAGCTAATCCTAAAATCCTAAATATTACTATCCTAAATACTAATAATAGAATTAATAGATATATTATTAATTCCTTAAAAGGATTTACTAAGATTATAAAATCTAAATAGCTAACTATACAATTTATATATAAATCTATCTAAGATTTCCTTATTAAAGATAAAAGTCTATATAAATTATAGCCTAATCTTAGATTTAATTAAGAGAGCCTAAGCTATAAGAGACTTAAATAATATTATAACTTATATATAAATTATACCTTAGTATATATATCTATTAATAAGCTACTATTAGAAGCTAAATTCAATAAGTAGATAGAAATCTCAAAGGAGTATCTGTTTTTAGAGTATACTAGTTAGTATATTCTCTATTATACTAATACTATAGTAAATATAGTACCTTAGGATGAGTTTCTATCTTGTTTTCCTATTCCCAACTGGATTAGTATTATTAATCTTTTTAAAAAGTTTAAGATTTATAAATATAGCCTAGGTATAAGTCTCTTCTATCTTCTTATAGAAAAAGGATTCTTAGAGCTTATCTACATAAGGCTTAAAGAGGATCTATATATTTATTGTTTTAAAGAGAGATATAAGTACCTCCTATTTGCCACTTTAGCCAATAGTAAGAAAGATACTATTACTACTCTTATAAACTCTCCTTTAAGCATCTATAATAGAGTTAATATTATAAAAGGTTTAAACTATAGGAAAGACTTAAAAGAGTATAAAAGTTGAATACTACTATCTTAGGCTGCCTAGAATGGTCAGGCTAGCATTGTCAAGCTGCTTCTCTAGATAGGGACAACTATCAATAAGGTAGATTAGGGGGGCTAAATGTTACTTTCATAGGCCTCAGAGAATAGCCATAAGGCAGTAGTAGGGCTTCTTATCGATAAGGGAGTAGATGTTAATGCCAACGGCAAATATAGATGAACACCACTCTTATGGGCCTTAGAGAACAGCCATAAGGCAGTGGCAAGGCTTCTTATCGACAAGGGAGCAGATGTCAACACTAGCAATAAATATAGATCAATACCACTCTTACGGGCCTTAAACAACAGCCATAAGGCAGTAGTAGGGCTTCTTATCGAGAAGGGAGCAAACGTTAACGCCAGTGATACGGACGGATGACACCACTCTCATGGGCCTTAAACAATGGCTATGAGGCAGTAGTGAGGGTTCTTATTAAGAAGGGAGCAGACTTAGTGTGAACTAGGTGGCTACTACTGTTACTATTAAGAAAACTTTATGAGCATTATGCTATATTTGCAGGTTGTATTACTTAGGGATGTTTTTAGGCTTGTTCAAATTCTATGTCTAAAGAGTAAGGAATCAATCAACAAGATAACCACTACGATCGACTCAATACAGCTAAGAGCTCTAAAGGTCATAATACCTAATAACCACCCACTTCCTCGTTAGGAATATGTCATACAACCCCTCAGAGGAATGCTCCCACTCTTTTTTCTTTTTCAGTTCAGCATAGCCCTTGAACATCATTTAAAGTTGTCCTCCATCACCTTCGCAAGGACCCAGATCTCGAACACCGACCGAGCGAACTGACGGCTCTAAGTACGAGTTACAGTACAGAACTTCCACCTGCCTAGCAAGAAGAACTCCATCCCAGACGCCTTGAGCCGCTTGGCTGCACCCGAGTCCGATCTGAACCCTCTACAGCTTCGACCTGGCTATGCTGCGCTGGATGATGTGCTGATGGGGCTCATGACTTAACTTAGTATCTTATCCTTAAGAGCATAATGTCCTCAGTTATATACAGTATAATCATAGAACAGATTTAACCGCAATCGCTTCTTAAACTTATAGTCCATTTTACAAAACTCAGTCTCAAAGACAATGAATAAGAGATAGGTAACGCAGATTGTCATAATTATAGATTCTAGGTCTTAAAACCATTATTCCTATGTCTACTTAAGGTATTCTTGCGTTATATAGTAAACTAGGCAGATGATACCGCTCTCTTCATCGACTATTACCAGTCTAGTGCATACAGAGACTATATCTCCAATGCTGCCATATAATCCAGCAGCCGTCTTCACTAATCCCTAAGCCTGAAAGGCAATTAGCAAGGGGTATAGTGGTATTTTTCCCCGATAAAACAGGGCCTTGAATAGAGATAGTGCCAATGTCAGTAAAGAGGCGTGAATTATTAGGGTTAAATTGAAGGTGAGAAGACTGAATGCTGTGTATTTCCCGGATGCATTTGCTATTGATGCATTAGATTTGGTTACTAGTGCTATTTTGCCCTATTTGTTCAAAGGTATCTAAGCCTACTATTATAATTAGTTATAACTCAGGGAGAGTTATTATTATAATATTTGTAAATCTAGAGGTAGTAAACTAGTAGAGCCTAAGTAGAAATAAGAATGCTTCTTACTATAAGTTTTCCAATCTTAAGGCTTATGCAATTTCTAATTTAGAAAGAATAAGATAGAATATAATTATCCTTTATATCCTCTATTAGCTTATTATAATTAATATTTAGTTATACTAATATACTTTATAATGCTTTTTTCTTATTTTTCTATACTTTTATTTTTAGAAGAAGAAAGTTATTCTTTTTCTTAGTCTTACTTTAGAATCTTTTAATTATTTTATTACTTATATAGTTAAGTAATCAGTTTTAGTAATAAAGACCTATTAACTTTACCTAGTTATAGTTAGTTAGTATAAAGTATTAAATAAGTATAAGGTTAAATAATATTAGATTATTTATATTCTTAGACTTAATATTAATATACTTTTTAAGTAGTAGTTTAACAATAGCCTTATGCTTACTATAAGCAGCCTATAATAGTAATATCTAACTAGCTTTATCTTTAGACTTAATATTAGTATCTTTCTTAAGTAATAACTTAATAATAGTCTTACTAAAGGATATATATTTATATAAGGCTAATAATAAGAACTTAGTAAGTTTATTAAGGTATTAGATAGGAATATTAGACTACTTTAGGGACTTAAAAAGACTATTCTAGCTTTTTAAGTAGATTATTACTATATATAGAATTAAGCGCTTTAGGACTAGGACTTACTATAGAGTAGAGTTCTTTAGGTTATCTAGGGTTAGGGTAATATAAAGGCTAAGGATAGTAAAAGTAAAGATAATTTTAATAGTAATTATTATAAAGCTAATATTAGTAAAAAATAATAAAAGTATATCCTCCCTTAGTAGTACTAGGTTTAGTTTATTATTAAGTAAGAATATAAGAGTATAATAATATAGAATTAGTATATATAATTAATTATATATAAAACTTAGAGCTTTATTCTTATTAAAGATAATAATTAAGTATACTTTTCTTTCTTATAATTAATTATTAAATCTAGTCTTTATTATAGTAACTATATACTAAGATAATATAATTCTTCCTCTTTAATAGCTATCTAATTACTATATTCTTACTTAAATTGTAACTAATTATAACTTAAGTCTATTAATATTATACTTATTATACTACTAGCTTATTATTCTTATAATCTTTTATACCTTTTATTAACAAAATATAATACCTAATAATAATATTTACTTACTTACCTTAGATAGAAATAGAATTTATAATTTATCCTTATTAATAATATTATAAAGTCTTATATCTACTATTAACCCTAAGTCTTTACCTAAGCTATATAATTACTTTAATATAATTAATAGTACTAGTACTAGTAGCCTAATTACTATTATACTAGATTGCCTAAGTATATTAATTAAAGAATATATTACTATCTATATATTCTTATCTAAAAGGGTATTTAAGAAGAAGAGCTATAAGATTAAGATTAATAGCTAGTTATAGAGTAGATTTAATACTATAGTACTAAAATAGGAAGTTAAGTAGATTCTAAAGGATAATAGCTATAATAAAGATATTCTACTAAAAGATTCCTTTAATATAGATTATAAAGTATAAGCTCTTATCTATCTTCTTTTATTATAGTATAGCTAACTAACTAGCTTTATATATATAATAAGTAAAAAAGCTAAATATATAGTCTATTTAATAAGTTACTATTCTCTCTATAGAATACTTTACTTATTTAACTCTACTAAGATATAATAAGCTTACTAGGCTATATTTACTATTACTACCTTCTTTAATCTAATTACTATTAGACCCTTTTAAGAGTAATTTATTAATAGTACTCTAAGAGTAAATAACCCTATTAAAGCACTTTAGAACTAAGTATAGAATGTATAAAGCAATAACTAGCTATAGGATAGTCTTTAGTGCTTAATATCAATTAGGATAGGTATACCTACTCTTAATCCAGTGTATAATAATGCCTTAGGTATTTAGACTATATTAAAAAAGCTTATAATAAAGACTAAGATAATAGCTAAAGAGTTTTATTATAATAAATCTAGCCTTAATAATAAAGGCTATTACTATTACTTTAATATTACTTATAGTCTTAAGGATATTAGTCTAAAAGAGTTAAGAAAGTAGTATAAGATTACTATAGTAATTAGATAGTATATTATATTATAGAATATATTTAGATAGATAAAGGTATATATAAACAGTCTTATAAAAAAGTAATATTAATTAATCCTAATTATTATATATTCTTAAATTATATTCTTACTTTTTATTATAGTATTATTAATCTATTATTATAAGACTTTAGCTCCTATAAGATACTATTTAGACTAAATAGTATACTTATATTAAGTAACTTTATTAATAAGCTATTTAATACTATTAATCTAAAGAAATACTTTCTTTTCTACTAATTATATTTCTAATAGATAAGAAAGATCTTTATACTATATAGACTTAATAGTATTAGAAAGATATAACTAACTATTAATTTTACTTAGTATTATTAGACTATATTTAACTTAGTCTTTTAGTTTAATAGTAAGTTAAAGGACTATCTTAGAGAGAGTATTACTAGCTATATTAATTAGATTCTTAAAGGATAAATTCCTAATATAGACTAAAACTAGTTTAAGGCTTATAGTAAGAATAATCTTAATATTATTATTATAAGTATAATAGAATAGCTTATATAGCCTAATAATAGTAATTAGCTATTAATCTTTAATAATATTAACTAAGACTATAAATAAGATAGTATAATAAGTATATATAATCTAAAATACTATCTATCTAATAATTATAAAGTAATACTAATTATAATATAGCTTTTATACTTTATATAGTTAGATAAGTTTAGATAATTAGCTAAGGTTAATCTAAGTTTTAGTAGGACTATTTTTAGAAAATAGTATAATAATAAACTTAATAAGTCTTAATAGCTTTATATACTAACTATAATATAATATAATCTTATTATATATTAAGTATAGATTATAATCTACTCTTTTACTATTAAAACTACTATTTAAACTATTGTTTCTACCTATCTATAATTGCATTAAATTATATATTTTCTTTACTTAAGCTTAATAGAAGGATAAATCTTTAGATTTTAAACCTAATTATTAACTTTTGCCCTCTCTATAGAACTCCCTCTATTAAATCCTTCTACATAGGATTCCCTTAGTTTCTAATACATTACTCCTTTAGCTATAGATTAATTAGAATAATATTACCTATTAACTTTATAATCTATAAGGTATAGATAGGATTATATAACTTCTTAAAGAACTCCTTCTTTATAGTAGTAATATTATTATTCCTTTCTAGCTTTAGAGCTAGTCTCTTTAGAAAGAGTTATTCTATTATAATTTATTAAGCTATTATTATATTAAACTATATTTCCTCTTATAGTAGGATATTATAGTTAAAGACTATTAATTGAACTAACTCCTTAGGTTTAAAGTAATTAATTATAGGCTATTTTATATACCTTAAGCTAGACTTTTAAGCTATAATTTATAGTATAGAAATAAGGCTTAAATATTCTTTTAATTTACTATATAGGTTATATAAGAGCTTATATTTAGATATAATAGTCCTTAGTAGTATATACCTAAAGAAGGGGCTAAAGGTTAAATAGTATAAAAGAAAATAGAAAAAACAATAGTATAATAGGCTTAATACCTAAGCCTAAGGTAATAATAACTTAAGGAGATAAAAGTTTCTACTATAAAGTTAAGGAAGCAAAAGAAACACATAATTTAGCACAATTATAAATAAGTAGAAACAGTAGTTCAAACAGTAGTTTTAATAGTAATAAGAGCTTATATATATAGCTTAGTAAAAGCTTATTAGACTATAGTATAATTTAGATAATAGTTATCTTATATAATTAATAGTATAATTATTATATTATATAGAAGGTTAAATAGAAGATAAAGAGTCTAGAAAGTATAAAGGCTAAGCTCTTATCCTAAGAGGTTTTAGCCTTTTCTAAGATTTAGCTTTTCTAAGGTTTAGCTTTTCTAAGATCTAGCTTTTCTAAGATCTAGCTTTTCTAGCTGATTAGAATAGTAAAACTTATACCTTAACTTTATAGTAGAAACTTTTATTTCCTTAAGTTATTATTATCTTAAGCTTAGGTATTAAGCCTATTATATTATTGTTTTTTCTATTTTCTTTTATACTATTTAACCTTTAGCCCCTTTTCTAAATATATACTACTAAGAACTATTATATCTGACTATATTCCTTTAGTATATTAAATAAAAGCTTTAAGCTTTTTAACTATTAATACTCCTACTTAATTATATAATAACTTATCTTTATATATTATTATTATAATCTATATTACTTATTATAATATCTTAATCTACTTAATTATTAAATTATATACTTTAAACTTACTTTAGACTTTTAAGTTAAGCTTAACTATTATATTAAGAAACCTTTATAAGAATTAAAATAAGTTTAAAAAAGTAAAAAAGATATATAAGTAAGTATTAAAAGATTATAAGAAAGTACTTAAATCTTATTATATATTAACTCTTAATATAATTAATAACTTAAGTTTTTTTTATTTAAATTAAAATAAGTTTAAAAAAATAAAAGAAATATATAACAGTTAGCACCTATGTCAGTCACCTAACACCTACGCCCTAACCTTACATAAGGGCAGGTCTAGGGCCCCCTTTTAAAACACACTCAGCAAGCACTCTATAAGTACTCACCAAGTAGAAGCTTTACAATATACTAATACCTACCTTTATAATCTCTATATTATACCCTAGTTATACTAACCCTTACAATTCTTCTACTTCTATACCCTACCTAGGTTACTAGTGCATAACACAGAATAAGAGGTACTATATAAGCGGCCATAGAATACATTAAACGCTCACTGAGCACTAGGCATCTACTAATAGCTATAGATAAGTTTACCCTAATAAATCACATTAAGGAAGAACTTAAGACAACCTATAAGAGAACCTTAAGCCTAGACTCTATAGACCTCCTTATTGCAGAAGAAAGACTGCTAAAGGAACTATCTCTAAGATAGAATAGCCTAAGAGAGTTAGAAACTACTTGCTTAAACAAAGGGCTAAAGAGGGGCTAATTATACTAGTTAGAATCCTATGAAAGTAAAAGCTATAGTAAATACTTAATAACCCTATGATAATGTTAAAGACTATTATACTTACTACTATGATTAAGGCTATAAAATAGATAATGATTAATATCTAGAATACTATTAATAATGTATTACTGAATGGATAATTATGATAATACTACTAGTACTATTAAGGATATGCTTATAATAATAGTAATCTAATAAGAAGAAAAGAGAATTACTATAATAGTATAATAAGAAGAAGACTAATAATTCTAGGTACTATTGCTTAAGAAATTAGTCTTTAGACATAAGTCTAACTAACTAAAAGAATATAAATAATTACTATAATACCCTTATAAAGTCCTGAAGAAAGAAGCTATAAGAGTATAGATTAATAATTGAATCTATACTATATAATCAGCAAATAACCTATAAGAATTAGCCACTTTCTTCCAAAAGATCTTATAATCAACTATATACATTTCAAAGATACTCTAGACTCAATAGAGAAACCACTCAAAAGCAATAGAAGACCTATTATAAGAAGACTTTACTTTATTTTTAAGGAAGTAATATATAGATCTAGAAACATAGGAAATTAAACTCTAAGATAATTTAATAGCTCTATAATAGTCTATTGAATAATTACTAATAGACTACTTTAATATATAAAGAGTAATCTATAACTTACTAGGTACCTTAAACCTAGAAGACAATTACATTCTAGCCTATTAATACTATTATAGGTTATAACCCTAGATTAAGAAAGAGATCTATAAGATGAAAATTAATATCTAGAAGGCATAAGACTTAGTATAAAAAGCAGAAAGGCTATAGTAATATCTATTATATTATATTAACTATTTATAGAACAAAAAGTAAAAATAGAATAGTATGAATTCTAATTAAGAAGGACCTAGGAAATCCTACTCATTAGATTATTAAAATAACTACTTATTCAAAGGGAAGTCTTAGGGATAATCCTTATTATACTTATATAGAGGATTATACTTAAATAGCTAAGATAACTACTAAAAGTACAAAGACTACTTAGTAAATAGGTTCTTTAAAGGAGTTACTTACTATAACTGTAAAAAGGAAGGATACTACTCCTTAAGTTACAGAAAGTCCTATAATAAGCTAGACTTTTATTATTAAGAAAAGAAACCATAGAATACAATAGCAATCTAATTCATTAATGTATAAACAAAAGAGATTAACTTATTAGAAAATAAGTAGGCATAAGGATAAGTAGTAAGTACCCTATGCCTAAACCTAAGTAAGTACTAATTAGGAAAATAGTATAAAATAAAGTACTTATTGTATAAGTACTTACTAAAGAAGAAGTCTATATAGATATAAATACTTATATATAGGTAAACCTTATTAGTAAGAAATTAATAAGAAAGCTTAATCTTAAGCTAGACTTAAACTAGAAGGTACTAAGCTTAGCTAGTTTTAATAGGACTATTATATCCCTACTATTAGCATATTAGTTAATCTTCTTTCTACTAAATTATTAAGGATTCCTAAGGAAGATATACTAACTATTTATTAAAGTATAATACCTTAAAGAGGCTAGTAATCTACTTCTATCTGCTCTTTTAATAGGAGAAGAAAGCATTCTAATTAATACTTATATATATATATAGATATATAAGCCTATCTTAATTTAAGACTTAGATTCCTTTACTAAGGATTTAGTAGTAAATAGCAAAAAGGTATTCATAATGTATATTTATAGTATACTATTGCTGAATAAGTGGTTAATACTTGCCTTAGGAGAAACCTAAGATAAGGGGATAAAAGTCACCCTACCTCTAGAACTAGAGTTAGAATAAGAAACCTTTAGTAAAAAAGCTACTAGAGAGTTACCCCTTCTTAAAGATATTAAGCACTTAATTGAATTGCAACCTAAGAAGAAGCTACCCCTTAAGCAAATATACCTTATAAATAAGAAATAAGTAAAAATAATCTATAAATACATTACTAAGAATATAGTAAGCAGTTAGATAAGAGAATCTATTAGTAAGATAAAAGTATCTATTCTTTTTATACTAAAGAAGAATAAGGGAATTAGGATTTATATAGACTATTAAGGCCTAAATATAGTTACAATTAAAAATTAATACCTACTACCCTTGATTAATGATCTACTCAATAGACTAGCTAGAGCTAAATGGATCTTAAAAATCAATATTTAAAATGCCTATTACTATATCTATATTAAGCTAGAAGACTAATAGAAGATAGTATTCTATACTTACTATAATTACTTTAAGTATACTATTATACTCTTTAGGCTAATTAATACACTAGCTATTTTCTAGGTATATATTTACTAAGTGCTTATTAGATTATTAAATACTTACTATATTATATACCTTAATAATATTATTATATACTCCTAAACTAAGGAATAATATACTAAGGATATTAGAGAAATACTCTAGCAATTGTAGAATTTCTAACTCTATATAAAACTATTAAAATATACTTTCTATTAATAAAAAGTCAAATTCCTTAGGTATATTATAAGCTAGGAAGGTCTAAAGATAAAGCCTAGTAAAGTCTAAGCAATTACTGAATAACTATTACTAGAAAACATTAAAGATGTTTAAGTCTTCTAAGGATTTTATAATTTCTACTAAAAGTTTATCCTAAAATACTTAGGGATTATAGTACTTATAATAGTATTACTAAAAGGAGACTAAAAGTAGAAGGAGTTCTATTAAGAAAAGGAAGAAAAAGAAGCATTCCTTAAGCTAAAATAAGCCTTCTATTTAGTAACTGTTCTTTAACATTAGGACCCCTTAAAATGTATATAGATGGAAATAGATATATCCCTATAAGCAATCTCAGGGATCCTTGCCCAACTATTAGAGGACTAGTAGCAACTAGTTATATATATATTATATAAGCTTATAGAGATAGAGCAATAATAAAGCATAGGCTAATAAGAGCTCCTAGTAATCATTGAAAGCCTTAAACACTAGAGTTATTACTTACTAGGGCTCTTCAATGAATTCCTCCTATTAATAGATTACTAGGCCCTTAAGAGAGTAATTATAGTATTAGCATAAGACCTTTATAGAAGGCTTATAAAATGGGTATATAGATTAGCACTATTTGATTTCAATATTGAACATTGCCCTAGGAAACTAAACCCAATAGATAGATTATCCTAAAGGCTAAACTATATAGAGAGAAAAGCAATATACAATGATATACTATCTACCTTAGCAATAAAACTGAAGATTATAGACAAACTACCACTGGATGTATACTGAATGATTATAAGCTTAAAAGGTAAGATAAAAACTATATAAGTATATATTATAGTAGTATAGGTAAGCCTGATTAGCCCTATAAGGCATAAAGCCAAGAAGAAGGGGCAGACCTTACCCTAGGACCTTACCTAGATCTAAAACAATCAGGTAAACCTAATATAAAAAGTATCCATTTCTATAGTCACTTAAGCCAAAAGATAGGCAAGTATAACTACTAAGCAGTTAAAGAATACTCAGTGAGAAATAGCTACTAATAAAAGCCAAAAGGACTTAACTAGAGCTGGGATTATTGATCTAGAATAATATATCCTATGTTAAGTCATAAGAGAAGTTATAGAAGGTAAAATAGTATTACTATTATAACTATTACTAAGTTTAGAAGGATTAGTTTAAGGACTATAAGCTAATAACTAGCTCTATAAACAATAGTCAGTAAAGGTTTAGTAAGCTACTAGAAAGTCAGGGAATTACTACTATAATCAATAAAGTATTCTATTCTTTAAGGGGAGATTAGTTATTCTTACATAAGAAGCACTAAGGATAGAAATCCTATAAAGATATTATAATGATCTAAGAGCTAGTTATATAAGAACTATAAAGACCCTTAAGTTAGTCAGTAGAAAATTCCATTAGAATAGAATTAAAAAAGATATAGTAGACTATACTATACAATATTAGCTTTATTAAGGCATATATACACTAAGATATAAACCCTATGAAAAATTATAGTCACTCCTATTACTATTATACCCATTCTAGGAAATCAGTATAGACTTCCTTATAGGCTTACTAAATAGTGCTTAAGCAGATAGTAAGAAATATAATACAATCCTTATTATTATATATTAGATAATAAAATATATAATATTTATCCTATATAAGAAGACCCTTACTATAGTATAGCTAGTATAGTTACTTTATAAGTATATAAAATACAAATTTAAAAGCTCAAAAAGCATTATAAGTAACTAAGATAAACTCCTTATAAGCTAATTCTAGAAAGAATTAATAATTAAATAAGTAACTTATTACTAACTATCTACTATATACTACCTATAAACCAATAATCAAATAGAAAGAATAAATCAAGCAATTAGAAAGTACTTATAGATCTTTATAGGAAGAGCTTTAGAAAGATAAATAGTATAGCTTCTAGAGGTAGAATTTATATATAATAATTACTAATATAATAGCATTAGGGTATTACTAATATAAGCACTTTATAGCTACTATCTATAAGTAGTGGAATATATATTATAATACTTAAGAGCAATTATTTAAGGAGTTACTAAATAAATCAAGAACCTTTACCAAGTATGCAATAAAGCATATAAATACTAGGAATAAGCAATAGAGTTATAGGCAAAGAACTATAATAAAAGATACATTAAATAAGAATTTTAAGTAGAATAAATAGTTAGGCTATTAATATATAATTTCTATTTTAAATATAAAAAGCTAATACCTAAGTTCATTTAGGTAGTAATAGTAGAATAGATTAGGAAATAAGTATACTAAGTCTACTTACTAGAATAATACTAATGAATATATAATATCTTCCTAATCTCCCTTATTAAGCTTTAGTATAAAGCTCAAAGAATACTTAATAAATACTTAGAGAAGCTATTAGAACTAGAAGAAGAAGAAGATAAGTAGAAAGTCAAAGAAATTATTACTAATAAGAAGATTAATTAAGATACATTTTACCTAGTAAAATAAGTAGAATGGCTAATAGAATATAATACATAGAAACTCTTAGCTTACTTAGAAAATATAATAAAGTTAATATAATAGTATTACTAGTAAAAGAAGAAAATATATAGAAAATAGGATAATTAATAACTTAAATAAACTACTAAAATAATAATATTAATATAGTAAGCACTTACTCTAAAAAGAAACCAAATATTAATAAAAAATAAATCTATAAAGATAATTATAAAATATATATACTACTATCATAATAATAAGGACTTAATAAACCTTTAGTAACCCTCCTTAGTATTATAGAACTCTTTCTCTTTAGTTAAATAATAAGCATTCTCAAATTCAGTAAAGAGTACTACCTCTTTAGCAAGGTTAGATTTAGCCTCTTCTATTAAATACTAATCATTAAAGCTACTAAACTCTTTACTATTATTATTACTTAAATTATTATTACTACTACTATTAATACTATTACTATTAATACTATCTAGGCTATTATTAATATTATTCTTACTAATATCCTCCTTTGGGCAAATAGGAGCTAAATGCTTACTATAATAAAGAGAAATAATACTAAGAAAAGCAATAGTAGGCTAAGAAGGACTATTATCCTTATACTACTTAATTAAAGCCTTAATAATAGTAGAGAAGCTCTTAGGGAACTAATACAAAGAACCCTTATAGGTAATACCTTTAATAGGCATATATTCAATGACTACTAGGCTATAAAGAGTAGACAATAGAAGACAAAAAATCAAGTTATCTTAGCAATAGAGTAGTATAGTAAAGGTAAGATAAGTATAAAGGGTATTATAATCTTTATAGTCAATAAGACTAAACTTAACCTTAGTATAAAGCACTTAGATCTGTATAAAAGTAAGAGCCTTCTAGTATAAGAATAAGACTATATTATTATTATTAGGCTGAATGTTCATTGGGTTTTTAGTAAAGTTAAAAATATTATACTATATAGTAAAGGCAGAGTAGATAATATACTGAATGTACTAATAGCTAAAAGATAAAAGAGAGTTAAGTAAACTATTAGTATTATAAGAACTAATATAATAAAGAAAGTTCTAATACTATTAAGCTATAGGCATTAACTCTAAAGGGATCTAAGTAAATAAAAGTTAGTATACTTATTAAATTATTAATGAATAATTAATAAATCTAGTTATACTTCTTCTTAGTACTTTTGTATATTATATAATAGGAAAGTAAAGAACTATAGTTATAAGAATGCTAAAAATCATAGTATTTCTACTTTATATAGTAAGAATAAGGGATTGTTCTATAAGGTATTACTAAAAACTGATTATTAGAGAATAGAAATTCAATCTTAGACTAAAAGGAGAACTCTTCTAATACTATAGTAGTAATTCTAAGAATAGATATTATTAAGAACTTACTGAAGGATTAATGATAATAAGAAAGAGAGAGACTAAGGCATAGAAGAGGTAGAATAATCAAAGAAAAATCAGCAAAGGCATAGTATAGAAGAAATTCTTAATAATAATAATAATTATAGAAAGAAAATAGACCCTATATAAATAAACATAGAGTACATATAATAACTAAGTAGGGTATTAATGAAATCTCAGTAAATGATTACTGACTGCTTATACTACTATAAAAACAAGTATAGACTATCAGTTAAGCTATAGCTTATGCCTTAAGATAAGGCTTAAGAAAGAAGGAAGTAATTGTAATAGTTAGTACCTATATCAATTACCTAATACTTATACCTTAATCTTATATAAGAGTAGGTCTAGGGCCCCCTTTTAAAATATACTTAGTAAGCATTCTGTAAGTACTTGCTAAATAGAAGCTTTATAATATACTAATACTTACCTTTATAATCTCTATATTGCACCCTAGTTATACTAACCCTTATAAAATATATAAATAAGTATTAAAAGACTATAAGAAAATACTTAAATCTTATTATTTATTAATTTTTAATATAATTAATAATTTAAATCTTTTTTATTTAAATTAAAATAAGTTTAAAAAAATAAAAAAAATATTTAAATAAGTATTAAAAAATAAAAATAAAGTATTTAAATCTTATTATATATTAACTCTTAATATAATTAATAACTTAAAGAATTTCTATAAGAATTAAAATATATTTAAAAAAATAAAAAAAATATATAAGTAAATATTAAAAGACTATAAGAAAGTATTTAAACTTTATTATATATTAACTTTTAATATAATTATTAACTTAAGAATTCTTTATAAAACTTAAAGTAAGTTTAAAAAAGTAAAAAAGATATATAAATAAGTATTAAAAAGCTATAAAAAAGTACTTAAATCTTATTATATATTAATTTTTAATAAATTTTTTTTTTTTAGATATAATAGTCCTTAGTAGTATCTACCTAGAAAAGAGGCTAAAGGTTAAATAGTATAAAAGAAAATAGAAAAAACAATAGTATAATAGGCTTAATACCTAAGCCTAAGGTAATAATAACTTAAAGAGATAAAAGTTTCTACTATAAAGTTAAGGTATAAGTTTTACTACCTTAATCAGCTAGAAAAGTTAGATCTTAAAAAAGCTAGATCTTAGAAAAGCTAGATCTTAGAAAAGCTAGACCTTAGAAAAGGCTAAAACCCCTTAGGATAAAAGCCTAGCTAACTTCTATACTTTCTAGATTACCTCTTTATATTCTATTTAACCTTCTAAATAATACAATAATCATACTATTAATCATATAAGATAACTGTTATCTAAATCATACTATAGCCTAGTAAGCCCTTACTAAGCTATATATATAGGCTTTTATATAACCTATATATTAAATTAAAAGAATATCTAAGCCTTATTTCTATACTATAAATTGTAGCTTAAAAGTCTAGCCTAGGGTATATAAAATAGCTTATAATTAATTGCTTTAGACCTAAGAAATTAATCTAATTAATAGTCTTTAACTATAATATTCTACTATAAGATAGAATCTAGCTTAATATAGTAATAGCCTAGTGGATTATAATAGAATAGCTCTTTCTAAAGAGGCTAGCTCTAAAGCTAGAAAGGAATAGTAATATTACTACTATAGAAAAAGAGTTCCTTAAAAAGCTATATAACTCTATCTCTACCCTATAGATTATATAGTTAATAGATAATATTATTCTAACTAATCTATAGCTAAAGGAGTAATACATTAGAAACTAAGGGAATCCTACTATAGTTATCTTTAATATTAGCTATAAAGTATAGAGGGATTTAATAGAGGGAGTTCTATAAAGAGGGTAAAAGTTAATAATTAGGTTTAAAATCCAAAGATCTATCCTTTTATTAAGCTTAAGTAAAAGAAATATATAACTATTTAATATAATTATAGATAGATAGAAATAATAGTTTAAATAGTAGTTTTAATAGTAATTAATTTTTAATATAATTAATAATTTAAAGAATTTTTATAAGAATTAAAATAAATTTAAAAAAGTAAAGAAAATATATAAATAAATATTATATAGTTTTTAAATAGTTTTAAAATTTAATTATTTTTAATTATTTTTAATTATATATAATATAAAATCTTTATAATATATTAAAAGTATTATAAATTATTACTTTTTATTAATTATTAAAAATTTTATAATTAAATTAATAAGTATTTTTATAAATATAAATAAAAAGATTAAATTAATAAATAAATTAAAAGTATTAAAAAGATTAATAATTAAGATCTATAGAATTATTAAATCTTATTATAAAAAAAGATTAAATAAATTAACTTAATAAGAATATTAAAGTATTTATTCTCTTTAAGATAGAATTATATATTCTATATTAATTTATACCTTTAAGAGTAAAAGGGAATTTAATCTTTTTTCCTATGATTAAGCAAAGGATAAATAATAGTAAGGCTGAATGCTAAGAGGGCATCCATAGTTAGTGACCTCTGTGCCCTTTCCCGCTGAGGGGTCCTAGTGATTGTTCTACTCTCCTAGCTAGAGTATCATATAAAGGCTTCTATAAAGCTTTCGACACGTCTGGCGTTCTCCCTCAGATAATTCTGCGTATGTGCCGATATCGTGCTCGCCCTCTTCCAGTCAGACAGCGTGACATCCTCCAGGCCTCTGTCGACATTGAACCGATGGTACTGGCCCCCGTCGCCAAATTGGCCATCGAGTCTTGTTGCTACCATTGTCGATGAGCTAGCCATTTTCTTCAAAGCATCAATGATTGACCGTCGGGTATCATTGATGCTTACAACTTTACCCAGTCCTGTTCCTATACTTAGTACCTGCATCTGGTCTTGACCCGGAAAAACGCGTTGTGCTTCTTCGATAAGAACCTCAGTGGGGTTGTTGTATCCAAACCCTGCGTCGATAAACTCGATTCCATCTCGTCCAACGCTAATCGGCTTGAAAAAGGTTGTTGCGGCAGACGTGGCACGGGCTACCTCCCAGATAGCACAGCCGTGCAGTCCGGCAGATCGGTCGTACGTGGTGAATAAGGTGGGTTTCGTGTCGACATTGTCTTTAGAAATGGCCAAGACGACTCTGCTCACAATCAGTATTTCGTCCTGCTCGAGAATAGTTTCGGGGCCCTCTTACGTGTTGGTACAAAAGGGTGTTCTGAACTCCAAGCCCTTGTGCAAACAGGTATCCGCCGAGGAGAGTCCCCTCTCTCGGCGAGCTTTGCACTCCTGCTCAGAGCAATATTTTTTGACCGTCTCCTGAATCACTTTTTCCAGCGCAGTAGCCGAGAATGCTCCCCTGGGCGGGGCGGGAAGAACCGTTAGTTTCGGGATAAATGCCTTCTCAGCGACGTTTCGATACGCTTCGATGCAATCGTGAACGGTCATGCCGAGTCTGCCCAGCATGATTGCGATGATGCTATTAAGAGGTGAGTACGATGACATGAGCCAAGCAGATACTTGTTGCACTCACCCTCCAGTGCTCGTGCCGCCGATGAGATCGAAGTGATCGCAGGGTCGGGGTACTTTATCCATTCCATGTGTGGCTGCAATCTTCTCCATAATATTCTCTAGAATGATGAGGCTAGATATACCACGAACGCCTCCTCCATCTGTCATAGATAATAGAATTAGCGACTTTGGACAGAGTCAAGGGATCTTGTAAGTTAACCTAGTGATAGGATTCGTATAGGTCGGCTCGGGCCCCTTGTGGCAGGAACAGGGCTGGCGAAAGACTCGATCTGCTGTAACACTTCCCTCCTGTGCGATTCAATAATCAGTTTAACGTATTCACGCACGGCACAGCTCACGGGAGGCGGATAATCACGATCTCACGCACCAGGGAAGAAGATCCGCAGCGTCGGGGTCACGAAACTCGTCATGTGTCTCCTTGACAGTCGACCACCGCTCCCGAATGCAAGTGACCATGTCTTCGCTAAGCAGTCCCGCAGCAGCCACGTCGCAAAGCAAAGGCACGAGATCGTTGAGTCTGGAATGAAGTTGTCTGAGCGTGAGCTGAGCCCACGACTCTCCACCTTCGGATTGCGCGATTCTCCGAACAAACAAGAGCGACCTGTGGTAGTAGTAGAAGATGGATCTGTCGGAGAGATATGCCACGCCAGCCCTTCGCAATCCAAACTTTATGTCGATAATCTGCTGCAGTGCGGCCAAGAACGCTGGATTCTCTGTTACGGCGATGCTGTAGGCGCTTGGGTCGGAGAATGTGATACCGCCTTCGTGAAGGGTCTTCTCAAAAATAGCCTGACTGATGGCGAGGACGAGCTCGTCAAGCTTGAGCAAGCTATTGGCCAGATCATCTAGCTTCTGATGGCCGATTCTGGCAGAGTGGATATCTGAGATAGCAAGTAACTGCGCTAAGACATGTCAGTGTGAGGCAATTTAGGGCGGCCAACAAAGGCCATCAGGTCTGGTCTTACGTTGACTTTGTTGTTGTATCTCTTCCATTGTCGATTCCATGGCTGTGTTTGAAGCTGTTAAGAAACCAGATCTGCGTGGCCTTCAGCCGACGTCCTCACAGAAACGTAGGTATGCGCGCTTTACTCTGAACTTGAGAGAATGTAGTTAAGATCGTGAATACGACTTGGTAAGGAGGGATTTTGCTCTTTGGTTTAGAGTATAGGGTCGCACGAAACAGTTGAGAAAATGAAAATGGGCCGACCCTGCTTTTTTAAGCATTAGAAAAACAACTGGGCGCAAGGACTATGTGACACAGTGTCAATATGGCTGCTGTGCACTGGGGATACACTGGCCAAGCCATGAGAACTCAGCACGAGGTCCTGGAGGGTGCAGTGACAGATACGTGACGTAATGGTGCTTGGCCGCCCAAATTATGTGGCTCACAGATTCACAACGTCATTTTCCAACAAACAAGCTGGAGTGCTGGTATGGTGCCGAGTGTCACATCCGATGATTGGGATCTTAGGATGATGAGAAGCTCTTCATTTCTATCTATCCTAGCGGAAAGGAATGTCTTTATATACATGATTTGATCTTTAGGAAGGGATAGGAAACATGTCATCTAGGATGACTGGGTCGTTGACGGCATCAAGGTTCGTTAAGGGAGGTCAAAGAGGTCAGACTTTGGAAGACCAACGGGCAGAGGAACCTTGTGATGTTGATGAACCTTGTGATAGCCTA
The DNA here is from genome assembly GCA_002682825.1 of Neonectria sp. B-13. Taxonomy (NCBI): domain Eukaryota; kingdom Fungi; phylum Ascomycota; class Sordariomycetes; order Hypocreales; family Nectriaceae; genus Neonectria; species Neonectria sp. B-13. The sequence continues at coordinate 99,191 of NOKP01000058.1, read as the reverse complement.
TGCATGTGATACCGAGGCAAGAACTTGCCTTTAGACTTATCATGACCTCATCAATGCGTAATCTTCCTTCCGCAAGTGGATTGCTCATATCAGGTATCACAACCAGTATACAGTCACACATACACTTCCTCCCACTGCGTCAAGTAACTCGGCCTCTGGACTGGGCCATCGGCTCCTAATATACCTTCGTTGACTTTGAATGCACCTTGATCATTAAACTCACGAGAAAGGAGATAAGTGACCTTGAGCTGTTGTTGGAAATGTGACATCTTTCATCTTCTCAATGTCACTTTTAGACGATGAGTGAACAATTAGATACTGTGATTGTGATTATCTCTCTCAATGCGACTGTAGGTTGTCCTAACAGCAGAACGAGTTAGTGCCTATAGCAGTACTTCTTAATAAAACAAAAGGGGAGTTGTCACGCCCATTCCACCGGATGGTCCTCTCTAGGGCCCAGCTGCACCGCGTCCCAGACGGCCGCAATGATCTCACCGGGACCCCTCAGCGGGCAAGGCGCAGAGGTCACTGACTATAGATGCTCTCTTAGCACTTAGCCTTACTATTACTTATCTTCTGCTTAATCATTAGAAAAGAGATTAAACTTTCTTCTACTCTTAAAGGTATAGATTAATATAGAATATATAGTTCTATCTTAAAGAAAGTAAATATATTAATATTTTTATTAAAATAATTTATTTAATCTTTTTATATAATAAGATTTAATAATTCTATAGATTTTAATTATTAATTATTTTAATATTTTTAATCTATTTATTAATTTTATTTTTTTAATTATATTTATAAAAATATTTATTAATTTAATTAGATTATTTTTAATAATTAATAAAAAGTAATAATTTATAATACTTTTAATATATTATAAAGATTTTATATTATATATAATAATAAATAATTTAGAATAATTAAATTCTAAAGTTATTTAGAAATTATATAATATTTATTTATATATTTTTTTAATTTTTTTAAACTTATTTTAATTCTTATAAAAGATTCTTAAGTTATTAATTATAATAAGAATTAATATATAATAAAATCTAAGTATTTTTTTATAATCTTTTAATACTTATTTATATATTTTTTCTATTTTCTTAGATTTATTTTAATCTTTATAGAAAAAACTTAAATTATTAATTATAATAAGAATTAATATATAATAAGATTTAAATACTTTTTTATTACTTTTTAATACTTACTTATATATCTTTTTTACTTTTTTAAATTTATTTTAATCTTTATAGAAAACTTAAGTTATTAATTATATTAAGAATTAAAGTATAATAAGATTTAAGTATTTCTTTTTTATCTTTTAATATTTATTTATATATTTTCTTTATTTCTTTAAATTTATTTTAATTTAAATAAAAGTTCTTTAAGTTATTAATTATACTAAGAATTAATATATAATAAGATTTAAGTACTTTTTTATAGTTTTTTAATACTTATTTATATATTTCTTTTATCTTTTTAAACTTATTTTAATTTAAATAAAGATTCTTTAATTTATATAATAAAACTATTATTAATTTATTATTAATATATTAAATACTTATATTTAAAAGTACTTTTTATATTTATTCTATATATCTTTTTATATATAAAAGAAGCTTTTACTAAAAGATTTAATATTCTTTTAATATATTTATTAATATTAAGGAATTAATTATTATAAGTATTAGTCTTACTAATTTATATTTCTACTAATTACTATCTAAGAATAATATCTATTTATATACTATTAAGTATATAAAGTAGCTATTTATTAATCCTTCTTAGGTTTTAATTATTAAGTACTAAAGTAGTAAGCTAATAAAGTCTAAGAATTATACTTTATTATAAGCTATTTTCCTAAGCTAATTAAACTATCTATTTACCCTTATTATTATTATTACTACTTTAAATAGATTATATTATAATTACTTATTATTAAGAAAGACTTAGAATTATAATAGATTAATAATATTAGTACTTTTACTTTTAATCTCTTTAAATAAAACTATCTATATTATTATAATACTTTTCTACTTATAATCTAAAAGTAAATAGCTTAATATATTATAAGATTTTATTAGTTTATCCTATTAGTATTTATAGATCTATATATATATTATAATATTAATACTCTTTTCCTAAAAGTATAAGATAGTTTATACTAATACTAAGAATAAGCTATTTAATAGCTTAAAGAGCTAATTATAGTTTAAGCTTAATATAAAGTAAGATTATATTATATTATACTTAGTATATAAGGCTATAAAACTTATTAAGTTTACTATTATACTATTTCCTAAAAATAGTCTTATTAAGACTTAGATTAACCTTAATTAATTATTTAAACTTATCTAACTATATAAAATATAAAAGCTATATTATAATTAGTATTACTTTATAATTATTAGATAGATAGTATTTTAAGATTATTTATAGTAATTTTAGCTTTAGTTAATATTATCTAATAGATTAAGATAATACAATAGATAATATATAGCAGTTAATACAATAAGATACTATACCTAGTATTATTAATCCTAATAACTTAAATATAATAAGCTTTCCTAGTAATATAGTTTATATTAATATTATACCTTAAGCCTATTTTTATAACCTATCTAGGTCCCTCTCTTTAACCTTAATGTCCAATTCATAAAAAGCTTATCCTAAACTATAGTATATATAAATAATTATCTCTCATTAAGATAATAAGTCCAGCTAACCTTCTTCCCTCCTTCTTAATATACTATAATATAGCATAATATAACTATAATACATTCTACTATTACCTATTGTATCTTATAACCTAATAGTAAGAAATAGAGCTAAAAGGCATATAAAACAGAATACTATTACTCTCTAGATAGAGAGATTAAGCCTGCTAAGTATAAGCAGTAGCTTTACTAGGCTAGAATCTATAGCCTTAGTAGCTTTAAGTCTAGCTATACAATAGTTAATACTATCCAAATAGTACATCTAGCTATATTCAGCTACTGTTTACTCTTTAATGATAGAGCTACTAAGGTTAATAACATTAGCTTTATTATAGAGGAGAAGATACTGCTTAAAGCCCTTACTAAGTGATTAGAGGCTAGGTTAAACAATAAAGATAATAAAGTTATTATTAATAAATTATCTAGAGAGGAATATGCCCTATGGTTCTAGGAGCTGCTGGGGTGTATGGAGCTAGTGCGGATGGCTAGCTAGTGCATTATGAAATCGAGGGGAAGGATCATATGGGGTTAAGGAAAAACTTAGACTGGATGGAAAAGGTAGATAGGTTTAGGTTAGATGTAAAGGTTAATAAAGAACTTTAAAACCAACTAGGCTTAAGATAAAGAAATCAATGTATAATACAGTAATTATTATATATTAGGTTCCCTTATAGAGGGGTATTTTAAGATTATATATACCTATTATATTATCTTACTTATAGTTTTAATTAATATTATTAAAAATTAATAGTTAATTATTATTATTAGATTATATAAGTTACTTTATTATACTTATAATAGTAGTATTAAGATTATTCTTATTATAAGCCTTAGACTGGTTCTAGTTTATACTAGGAATTTATCCTTTAGAGATCTAATTAATATAATTAGTAATACTTTCTTTAAGATAGTTCTTTAATCTACTATTAAACTAAAAGACTAAGCTAAATATAATCTAGTAATACTAAGTAAAATTAATAGTTAATTATATTTTCCTAATATTACTAAGTCTATATAGTATAAAGATCTTTCTTATTTATTAGGAATATAATTAATAAAAAAGAAGATATTTCTCTAGATTAATAGTATTAAATAGTCTATTAATAAAGTTACTTAATATAAATATACTATTTAAGCTAAAGAGTATCTTATAAGAATTAAAGTCTTATAATAATAGATTAAAAATAATATAATAGAAAATAAGAATATAATATAAGAACTTATAGTAATTAGGATTAACTAATATTACTTTCTTATAAAGCTATTTATATATGTTTTTATCTATCTAAATATATCTTATAATATAATATATAGTTCAATTATTATTATAATATTATACTACTTCTTTAACTCTTTTAAGCTAATATCCTTAAGACTATAAGTAATATTAAAGTAATAATAATAGTTTTTATTATTAAGGCTAGATTTATTATAATAAAACTATTTTATTATTATCTTTATTTCTATTATAAGCTTCTTTAAGATAGTCCTAATACTTAAGATATTATTATATATAGGCCTTAAGATAGGTATACTTATTCTAATTAATATTAAGTATAAAAGACTGCTCTATAACTAATTAGCCTAAATATCCTAAGCCTGATTTTAAAGTATATATATAGAGTTATTTATTCTTAGGGTATTATTAATAAACTACTCTTAAAAGAGCCTAATAATAATTAGATTAAAAAAGATAATTATAATAAATATAGCTTAATAGACTTATTATATCTTAGTAAAGTTATATAAATAAGCTAGTTTATAGGAATAATAGCTTATTAGATATATTATATCTTTAGTTTCTTTACTTATTATATATATAAAGCTTATTAATTAGTTATATTATAAGGAAAAAAGAAAGTTAAAAACTTATACTTTATAAGCTATTTTAAATAGATCTTTAAGAAGTATATCTTTACTATAACTATTATCTATTAAAATTTACTTAATTACCTACTTTAGTACTATAGTATTAAATCTACTCTATAATTAGTTATTAATTTTAACCTTATAACTTTTCTTTTTAAATATCTTATTAAATAAGAATATATAAGTAATAATATATTTATTAATAGTTATTCTTAAGTACTTTAGTATAATAATAATTAAACTATTAGTATTAATACTATAGATTATATTAAAGTAATTATATAGCTTAAGTAAAAAGTTAAAATTAATAATAAATATAAGATTTTATAGAATTATTAATAAAGATAAACTATAAACTTTATTATTATTAAAGGTAAGTAAGTAAATATTAATATTAAGTATAATATTATAGTAAATAGTCTAGTATTAGTAAACTTAATAAAGTAGAAAGATAGAATAATCTTTATTATACTTATAGTTATCTAAAAGCTTAGCTAGAGAGTTATATTAGCATTAGGTATAGAGGACCTAGGTGATAGTTATAAGCTAAGAACTACTGTTAAGGCAATGCAGTGTTAGCTGTATATGGGCTTGACCTCTGTCTGTTAGCCTGACCTCTGTCTATTGGCCTGAGAGAGTGAGTAGGAGGGGAACCTTAGAAACCCCCTTATGGGACAGATGTCCTTGGGCGCTAGTAAAGGTTCAAGCTTTGGTCTGCTAGGGCAGGTACATTGACCAAGAGGACAATAGTGGACCTTAGGTATGTAAAAATAGACTAGAAGCTAGTTGTTTATGTATGCTGCTTTGTCCAAACGCATGCCTGGCATTCGATCTAATGCAGGCGTTTTGAAACATACACCTTGTACTCTCTGTTCTAGGATGGCTTAAACTCTAGGCTGCTAGTAGTTGTGGTAGTGGATCCAATTACCATGACCCCTCCTATGTCGAGATCTGCAGACTACTGTAATTATGGCTATTGTTAGATTTCAGCTGATTATCTTGTTGGCACACCCTTGGAATGCCGAACACTTCGTGGCTGATTGGTAGCCTGGACGAGTCCAGGGCCTAAGGTAACCACCCCACTTCTGGACCAGCCCCCATTCTGGACCACTTTCCAGCCACTTTTTTTACACTTTCCTACCCATCTACCTTCATATTCTAACCGCATTTTCTCATGCTATGGTGCATCAATTGCGATATTATTTATATCCCTTAGACCGTTATGCACAATTACCTTGAATCTGATATTCAAAATGCCATATTTGACGTAGAAAACGAATTATCTTAATGCGCTGCTGCGCAACGTTATGGCATTCCACGTTCAACTTTAGTCCATTGACTCAATGGCGTCTAAAGCCACCAAAATGCTCATTAGCACTTTCAAAAGCTCTCTGTAGACCAGGAAGCTAGTCTTATACAATGGGTCTTGGTCTAAGAAAGCCTGGGCTTCCCTCTAACACATGCCCAGCTCATTGACTTTGCTGGCTGGATTGCTGTCCTCAATAGCTAGCTTGAGCCCCTTGGGACTCACTGGATTGATGGCTTCTTATGTTGAAACCCTTGGGTTAAGACTCTTTGAGGTCAGAAGCTTGATCTTTCCTATTTTAATGGATGGTGCAACAACTGAGAAAATCAAGAGCTTTTTTAAGTTCCTGGCTATCCCTGAAGTCAAGGCAATCCTCTGGGAAAATCGATACAACATGGATGAAGCTGGCATTATGGAAGGGCAGGGATATAACGGCCTTGTGCTTGGAAGCTTAGAGCATAGGGTTGTGATGATTAAGAATCTGGGCTTGTGTTCCTGGATTACAATCATTGAGTGTATCTTAGTAGCCGGCTGGGCTTTGAGCCTACTTGTGATCTTCAAGGGAGTTACTGTTCAATAGTAATGGTTTCCAGAAGAGCTTGATTTCTTAAGCTCTTGGGACTTTACTTCTACTGAGAAGGGCTGGACTAATGACCATGTTGCCCTTGTGTGGCTTAAGACTGTTTTTATCCCCTAGACAATACCGAAAACTTCTTTATGAAACTTTCATCTTGTTCATTGAACTTATCTGTAAGACAACCATCGAAGATTGGCATAGCTGTTTTGCTGGGAGTTCGGAGGCATTGGACCCAGCCTTTACAGGCTGCTGCCGTTCGTGGAAAAGGAATTGGTGTTATGCCTCTCTAGTGGGAGTGTTCCTTCTTTAAGACTATAAAGGATATATAGTTATAGAAGCAAAGGTCTTGGAGGATTGGGCTGTGGTGTTTGTACGCTTTTAAGTAGGGCAACTTAAAGCTGTCTGCTTGGAAATAGATGTTGTCTGGTTGCGGCTCTCGACCAAGTGCTGATAGTGCTTCCTGCAGACCTGGCCAGTGTCTGGCGCAGGCCTAGTACATAGAATTGAGATGCACCTAGGTCTAAGCTAGAACATTTGTAAAATCAGTCCTAAAGCCGAGCAGATAGCTAAGTACCTTAGGTTGTAAGAGCTCTCTGCTTATGAAAATTCGGTTTGTAATGCATAGTAAGAACGATTTGGTTTCATCTTCTATCATTGATGCTAATATGGTACCTAGATTGCTAGGTTCCCCTTGCTGTTAGTGGGCTAGGTCTAATAGCTCTGTGGCAAAGGTGAGCCACTTCTATATAGGAGTGTTAAGCTTTGTAGTATAGTTGCAGATGTAGTGTATGAGTACTAGCCCTTTTTTTTGCATAAGAATTATTAATACATTATGGTTGTGCTATAGCCCTATGGCTATACTCTGGTTATACTGATTGACCATATAATGATCTCTCTTTACTTTGAGTAGGCTGTTGTCTATAAAGCTAGTCTCTGGCATAAGTCTCTAAGGAGCCTAGAAATAGTATAGCTGTGTTTTACACTTTGCTAGGCCTGCCTTTAAAACTTCCTTAATAGAGTACTTGATATATGTAGTAGTATGGTAATGGACCTAGCAGTGAGATGCAATAAAGTTGGCCTTGTGCTTAAACCTCTCTGATAACTACTCTGCGTTGTGCATTAGCTCAGGCTCGACTACAGTAGTCTTCTTGCCGCACTCTACTGCCTCCTTCACCAAGGCCTTGTTTAGGGTCTTGGTAAATATATTGTCCATGAAGCTCTTGACCTTCGACTGGTATTCTCCCTTATTGGGATCAGCTATGTTGTAGACGAGATCCGATAGGGCTAGGTTGCTATCTAACTAGAGTAGGCCATGTAGGTGAAGAGCCCTGTGGTCGTTGGTCTCGACGGTCGCATAATAATGGCTTACATTCCTGTAAATAGATGGTCGTCCAACGTGAACGTAATGCTTGAAAAAAAGAGAGATCTTGTGGAAGAAGAAGAGCGTTGAGCTGAGAGGGTTGTGGACCGAGAGGGTTGTCACCTGCAGCAATGTGCTTAGAGTATGAAGCAATGCTCTAGTGGCCTTATTATCCTGTCCCCTATGTGCCACGAGCTTTAGCTTCATTGGGTTGTTAATGTCATTGGGATTTAAGGTAAACCAGATGGCTGTAAGGCTGAATGCTACTATCATTGACTAGATCTTCTTCTGTATAGATAGGCAGCTCTTGTTTGATAAAGGATGTTGGCTACTATAGAGTAAGAGTTCCTTTATAAGTGCGATAATGTCCCTGTCTATGGTCTTTCCTGTCTTGAACATCTCCTTTTGCACTTTGCGTAAGCACTTGGGCGTTAGCCTCTAGTGTATTCCCTTAACACGCTGAAATGCTGACTGCTTTAGGCGGCCCTAGGCAATCCACTGGTTCTAAGACCTTACCATCATATTGAATACAAGGAAGGAGAAGGCAGGGTGTTGGGTACAATGCCCACCGTGCTACTGTAGAACAACTTTGGCCTAAGACTTTATGGTCATATCTTGTATTAGGAGATTCACTGGATTTCCTATCTTGTTCTGGTCTACTACTTGTGGTCTACTGTGGCTATAGGGGAAGCAGTTAGGGAAGGTTTTTGGGAAATACTCTGGGGAAAAGCTGTCTGCAAACTCGCGACCATGTAATACCTGGATGAATGGATGCCCTGAGGAGCCATGAACCTGCATTGATGGGGCCTCACCTGCACCACTTTTGTAGCTATCGTTGAACTGGTGCTCTGCCTGTAGGGCTATACTGATGAACTCTAGCTTGTCCTGCTCTGTGAAGGCAGCCTGCTCGTTGATCGGGAACATCGCTGAGGAGCGCAGCTTAAACACTCGCTCTGACGTTTCCTCAGCCATTGCCTTCTCTAAGCTAGGGAGTTGTTGTACGCTATGCAGCATAGGCTCAGATTGTCCAAGGTTATACTTAGACCTTTCTGCTAGCTCTATTGCAATGTCCTTGACTGATGACGCTTGACTAGGAGGGTCCTGCCCTCGATCTATTGGAGGTACAATCTATGCTGTCCGTATAAGCTCTTCTACAGTCTCTTCTTCCCTTACTATGTGTTAGTAGGCTTGTGTTAGTATATTGCTACTGTCTTCAAAGGCCTAACTTTCTATCTCCTCTTTGTTGATTATGATATTAATGTAAAGGGGGTTGTTTGCTTATAGCTGCTATAATGCTGTACGGATGGCGCTAGGTTGAATGCTGAGCAGTTTGTTTACATCTGGAGGCGTGGGCTACTCTAGGCTAGTCTAAATCATATGCACCTGCTCTAATGTTAATATAAGTGGGTATAGTAGGATTGTGGTAGCTAAAGACTCTATATTGTTAGGGAATACTATAATGTGACCTGTAATATGCTTCTAATATGTTAGGCCGGTCAGTTGGCCACATTGGATGTTAAACTTAGTGATAAACCTATATGCTGCATTAAGAGAGATTAGCTTCTCCTTGAGAGGGGTAAGGTCTTTCAGCTCCTTTGGATACCTATGCTTGCAGCTGATGAGCATTATGCTCCTTATGCATGCCTCTGGGACTCTGCTTTAGTCAAAAGCTGCTTAACAGGTAAAGTATATTGGTACTATGGTCTTACTGTCTCCCTCTAGGAAGTATCTCTTATACACTAGTAAGTTGGTTATTGCTGAATGAAATCTCATTAGGCAATGCCCTTTTCCAGTCGATGTGGTCTAGGTCTTGTGGCTTCTTCTGTAGATAGCAAATAGAGCATATTACTATCTCTATGCTGCCTTTATTGTGGAAAGCTTTTAGAAAGGACTGAACTGTGTTGATCTTATGTTGTGTAGGCATAGGGTTGTACCAATTATGGTGATTCGAGGCCGCTTGCTTCTCTTGGAAGGACTGCTCTACTGCTTGCATCAGCCTGCCTAGGGCTTCCTTTTGCTGTATAATCATCTCTATGGACATTAGGTCGGGAAGTGCTGCCTGTTGGGTTGGGATGGTGCTAGAAGGTCCATCTTGCCTCAGTTGATAATGTCTCCTGGTTATCGTCAGACTTTGTGCCCTTGAGAGGCCTTGGGTGCCCCAAGAAGGATTCATACTCTGGGTTTGGTAAATCTAGCTCCTGTCTCGCCTCCCTAGCTCGTTGACGGTGATTGCTTGTGTGTGATGCTACCTTGTTTTGATGTTAAGCCTCCTCCTCTTGATTCTGGTGGTGTCTCTGCAGCCACTGTCTTATCTCTTCGGCTTGTGGGTGGCGTTCTCTTTCTCGTTCCTGATTTTGTATTCTCTCCTCTTGTTGGTAGTGGTATTCTTCTTCCTACTGCTGAATTGTCTCTGCTTATTTCTCTACTCGTTGGCGGCGCTGCTCTTCCTTCTGCAACCATCTTGTTGTCTGCTGCTGATATCGTATCGCCTCCCGCTTGCGTTGCCTTTGCTCTTCTAACCGCTGCTGCGCTGCTTTCTGTATGGCCTGGCTCTTGTTACTTTGTGGTCCTATTCTTGTCTGCTGCTGCTGATTAGACAGTTGTGTCTGTGGTGGAGTGGGTAGGAAAGAAGGATCATCATGTGATTCAGCCATGCTGAAGTACTTAGCGAGGCCTCTTTAAATGTATTGCTGTATAGTGATAAATCACGTTGGTAAGTTCTATGTTGATGACTCTGTAGGTTCTCTAAAACTGGCTCTTTCTCTAGATAGGAGAGATATGTGAGGAGGTCTAGAGGAGTATAGCGAGAGATCTATAGCATGAAACCCCTTTCTGAACCTATCTTAACTAAGGTTATGGGCTCTAACTACTGTTAAAAGCAATACTAGTTGCTGAACTTCTATCAATGTTTTACATAAGAAAAACTGTTATATCTATCTATAGTAATTGCTGCTATCTATAGCAGTTGCTGCTAGAAGATGGAGCTGTTATTAGGATATGAGGAATTATTTGCTTTTTCCTTTTTAGCTATAATGCTATTTCAGCTATAATGCTATTTATATCTAGCTGAACTATTAGTCTCTAATGCCTTAGGCATTAACTATTATTTTTTTCTTCTATAATAAAATATAGTAGTAATATACTGCATTGACATTAGGGTTAAAGCAGTACTAAAAGTAGTATTTATCTATACAGTAAGCCAACATTTCCCACTAAGGAAGACTCAACATTCTCTTCTCCTTTGCCCTTGGCTCTCCTGAACTCATTTCACTTATAATACTATGTATAATTCTATTATGATCAATATGGCTTCTTCTTTCTTGGCCTCTATCGTTTACCTAATACCTCTACTGCTAAATAAGCGTAGGCAGGGAGCAATTAGTGCGGATCTTATTATCACCTACTATTCCAACCTAGCCCAGTGTGAAATCCTTCCAGCTGGCTTATGCTATATGAATGCAGGGAACTTCAAGGCTGGAACCTTCCTGCCTTTTATCCAGCCTGCATTCATTCTTGACCTTTATCTGTACATCCTTAGTCCTAAAGAGGTAAGATCTTGGGGCTTCTTTTATTACTCTCTATGTTCAACGCTAGAGTAAGAATAGTGACTTTGGAGGAGGACTAGAAGGGGAAATAGTTTACTATAGTCACTTGACTTTTTCTAAATAAACTTACCTTCTATGGTGTAAGTTTGGATAGATAGGAGATAGAAGAAACTCAATCTGTGTAGGTTGTACTAGCACTGCTGCATGATAGCAGCTTGACTCTGTACGTCCTCTTACGTTGTATTCATATAGGTACTAGTCATTAATGCTTATAATCCTATAGTATTGTCCTTTGACTCCTTAGTAGTAGCAATGAAAGTGCCCCCTGGCTAAGCTCTTTAGTATATATATCCCTTGCTAGTCCTATTGATCTAAATACCTTCTATATCAAAAAGGATATCTAACTAGAGCTACTAAGTAAGACTTTAGTGTTTATAAAGCTAGGTTCTTACTTAGTACTAGAGAATAACTATCCTTCTTACAAAGGCATATATATATACTATATCTTCCTTCTCTTTCCTATAGAGCAATAACTATAGTGTTCTCTACTCAGGTGGATACAATAAGCTATAAACCCTTTTCCTAAAGGGTTATAGATTGTATATAGTAGTTATATCTTAGGAGTCCTTAATTATAAGCTTATCTAAGGCCCTTAAGTTGTTAATTCTACTGTTTAGATCCTAGTAATTCTCTCTAATGATTAGGAATTTATTTAGTAGAGTGCTTTATTTATACATAATATATTTATACTTATATTATTGAATCCTATTAATGAGTTACTTATGCTACTATAATCAGCTAGCCCTAAGAGTATTACAAGTAGAAACCTATTCTTATCTCTAATCTATAATCAAAAGCATTCTTTATAAAGGAAAGCTGCTTCCTTAATACTATTATTAAAGCAGTTAGATTGTAAGATGACTAAACTATTAGCCTACCCTAGAGAAAAATATATACTACTAAATCTAACTATAGCTAATATTGATCTAATGCTTCTAATTCTAAGTTTAGGTATATCTTATCCCTTCTATGCCTATTACTTTAGCTAACTAGCAATTCAGATAGTAATTAAATAGATAGTAGTTTAGACATAGAGTAGTTGTTGGACAATCAACTTGCTCCTACTACCCTTACTTAGACATATAAGAGGAAGAAATAAAGCACTCCTAAGCCAATCAGAAGTAAGAGAACCATAGTAGGAAAAAGGAGGGCATAGTTATACGACTAGATTCCTGGCATTGACCGAAAAGACAACCTTGTCTAGTGCTAATACTGATTAGAACTATTTGCTACCTACGTCTTCTCACCTAGCATATGAATGTCTGATAAGCCAGTATTTACGTACGATGATAACCAGGTGGCGACAATCTCATAGGTTCTTGAGCATTCCAAAGGTGCAATCTAATACTATAAATGAAACAGGTCCCTTTTAACCATCCTTCGCAAAGGTATGAAATCGAAATAGAAGAAAATATTAAGACGTAAATGCCCTGCAAAAATTCTAGCAGCTTATTAAGTTAACGATCCAATGTCCACCACCCTGTCTAAGCTACAACCAAGTACAACAATAGATAGTAGGAAGTTTAAAATAGCCAATATAACCCGTGGCACGAAATAGGATATGCTCAATTCCAGTTTACCAACTGCTCAACCTCACTAGAAAGGAATGTTAAGAGCACCACTCTTCCTGAATTGCAACCGATAGCAAGATTGTCCCCCGAGATAGCTATAAGCCCATTGCGACACTCCGCCGGTAGCCAAAATAGGTCTTTCCCCCTGTATGAAATCCAAGTGCTGTCTTCTACAAGTGCTTGGACTAAAGAAGGTGATCGGGCAAGAGACTCCATGGAGGTTATTGACTTTCTGGTCATAAGAATTACCCCGGTATTTGTGACGAGACCAGTATTATTAGCCGTAAAAAAGAGCACTTGCGTATAACGCTCTCAGCGAATCGCCTGTTCGCACTTTTCCGTTTCAAGACTGGACGTTGATAATGTAACTTAAAGGATAATAAGCATATGGGATTAATCACTTAGATTGAACTAGTCTAGTAGCCAGAGATCAATAAATCTCATAATAATCACTCTCCCTAAGTTATAGCTAATAATAATAGACAATCCAAATACATTTAAACAACTAGGATAAAATAATACTAATAATCAAAGTAGTCTCTTTTATTACTATATAATCTAGTACTTATCTTTACTAATCCTAATACTAAAGAGGCAGTTAATAAAAGGTATAGTAATATTTTTAGATAATAAAGTAAGACTCTTAATAGAGATAGTACTAATATTAGTTAAAAGGTATAAACTCTTAAGGTTAAATTGCAATTAAAAGAAAGAAATACTAATTACTTCTTAAATGTATATACTATTATTAATATACTAAAGCTAGATTATCTTATTATAAAAGGCTAAAGCTATAAGAGTTAAATTATATAAGAAAGCTACTAAGATTACCTAGTATATATAGCCCTTAATCTCTTAGATATATATATTATTATTAATATACTAAAGCTAGATTATTATATTACTAAAAGCTAAAACTATAAAGATTAAGTTATATAAGAAGACTATTAAGATTACCTAGTATATATAGCTCTTAAGCTCTTAGATATATATACTATTATTAATATACTAAAGCTAGATTATCTTATCCTTAGAGGCTAAAGCTATAAGAGTTAAATTATATAAGAAAACTATTAAGATTACTTAGTATATATAGCTCTTAAGCTTTTAAATATATATACTATTATTAATATACTAAAGTTAGATTATTATATTATAAAAGGCTAAAGCTATAAAGGTTAAATTATATAAGAAAGCTATTAATAATACTAAGTTTATATAGCCTTTAAGCTCTTAAATATATATATTATTATTAATATACTAAAGCTAGATTATCTTATTCTTAGAGGCTAAAACTATAAGAGTTAAGTTATATAAGAAAACTATTAAGATTACTTAGTATATATAGCTCTTTACTATTAAAACTACTATTTAGACTACTATTTCTACCTATCTATAATTGTACTAAATTATATATTTCCTTTGCTTAAGCTTAATAGAGGGATAGATCTTTGGATTTTAAACCTAATTATTAACTTTTACTCTCTCTAGCTTCTAACTCCTTCTACTAAATCCCTCTACACTTTATAGCTAATATTAAAGATAACTATAGTAGGATTTCCTTAGTTTCTAATATATTACTCCTTTAGCTATAGGTTAATTAGAATAATATTATCTATTAACTTTATAATCTATAAGGTATAAATAGGATTATATAGCTTCTTAAGAAACTCCTTTTCTATAGTAGTAATATTATTATTTCTTTCTAGCTTTAAAGCTAATCTCTTTAGAAAGAACTATTCTATTATAATTTACTAAGCTATTATTATATTAAGCTATATTTCCTCTTATAATAGGATATTATAACTAAAGACTATTAATTAGACTAACTCCTTAGGTCTAAAGTAATTAATTATAGGCTATTTTATATATTTTAAGTTAGACTTTTAAGTTATAATTTATAGTATAGAAATAAGGCTTAGATATTCTTCTAATTTACTATATAGGTTATATAAGAACCTATATATATAGTATATTAAGAGCTTATTAGGCTATAGTATAATTCAGATAGTAGTTATCTTATATAATTAATAGTATAATTATTATATTATATAAAAGGTTAAATAGAATATAAAGAAATAACTTAGAAAGTATAGAGATTAGCTAGGCTTTTATCCTAAGGGATTTTAGCCTTTTCTAAGATCTAGCTTTTCTAAGGTCTAGCTTTTCTAAGATCTAGCTTTTCTAAGATCTAGCTTTTCTAGCTAATTAGAATAGTAAAACTTATACTTTAACTTTATAATAGAAACTTTTATCTTTTTAAGTTATTATTACCTTAGGCTTAGGTATTAAGCCTATTATATTATTATTTTTTCTATTTTCTTTTATACTATTTAACTTTTAGTCTCTTCTCTAAGTATATACTACTAAGAACTATTATATTTAAATAATATTATTTTAGAGTACTTATAGCTAAAGAAATTTAACTCTTATATTAACTAAAGAACTAGCTAAATATATATTAATCCTAATAATATTCTTTTTAGTAATAATAAAAATAACTTAATAAATAAAAAGAAATCTTAAATCTTAACTTAAAAAGAACTAAAAAGTAAGAATAAGTATAAGAATATAATAAATATCTTAATACCTTTAAAAGGAATATAATATAAATAAAAGAATACTAAATAATAATAACTCTAAAGAATAATTAAATATATTAGATAATAGTTTATATAACTAAATAAAGACCTTAAGGAATAAAAAAACTCTTTAAAGAATAATAACTTAAGAATATACTATTAAAATATTATATTTATAAGAAACTCTTTAAGAAAGAACTTAAAATAGGTCTATTAGAATTTAATAAGTAGAGTTATAAATTTATATTAAAAGATAGAATATTATTTCTATTCTATAAGATTTTTAATCTTAATAAAATATAATTATATATACTTAAGGAATACTTTAATAAAATATTAAGGAAAGGATATATTAAGAAATCTAAATCCTTTATAGGTTATCTAATTATATTTATTCTTAAGAAAAATAGAAAGTTTTAACTTATTATAGATTACTAATAGGTAAATATAATTATCTTTAAAGATTAAGCCTTATTATCCTTTAGTATTAAGCTTAAAAATAGGCTCTATAGAATAAAAGTCTTTATAGTATTAAATCTTAAAGGAGTATATAACCTTATTTATATTTAATTAGAATATAAATAGAAAACTATCTTTAGAATAAAATATAAACTCTTTAAATACCTTATTATACTCTTTAGACTTATAAATATATTAGTATTATTCTAATAAATAATTAACTATATACTTTAGGAATATCTAAATATATTTATAGTATACTATTTAAATAATATTCTAATCTTCTTTAAGATTAAAAAAGAATATATAAAATATATTTATAAAGTACTATAAGTATTATAAAATAATAAATTATTAATTAAACTAAAGAAAAGTTATTTCTATATTAAGAAAGTAGTACTATTAAAACTACTATTTAGACTACTATTTCTACCTATCTATAATTACATTAAACAGTTATATGTTTCCTTTGCTTAAGCTTAATAGGAGGATAGATCTTTGGATTTTAAACCTAATTATTAACTTTTACCCCCTCTAGCTTTTAACTCTCTCTACTAAATCCCTTTATACTTTATAACTAATATTAGAGATAATTATAGGATTCCCTTAGTTTCTAATGTATTATTCCTTTAGCTATAGATTGATTAAAATAATATTACCTATTAACTTTATAATCTATAAGGTATAAATAGGATTATATAGCTTTTTAAGGAACTCTTTCTTTATAGTAGTAATATTATTATTTCTTTCTAGCTTTAAAGCTAATCTCTTTAGAAAGAACTATTCTATTATAATCTATTAAGCTATTATTATATTAAGCTATATTTCCTCTTATAATAGGATATTATAACTAAAAACTACTAATTAGACTAACTCTTTAGGTTTAAAGTAATTAATTATAAGCTATTTTATATATCTTAGGCTAGACTTTTAAGCTATAATTTATAGTATAAAAATAAAGCTTAAATATTCTTCTAATTTACTATATAGATTATATAAAAGCCTATATATATAACTTAATAAAAGCTTACTAAACTATAGTATAATTTAGATAAAAGCAGTTATTTTATACAATTAATAATATAATTATTATATTATATAAAAGATTAAATAGAATATAAAAAGCCTAGAAAGTATAAAAGCTAGACTTTTATTCTAAGAGGTTTTAGTCTTTTCTAAGATCTAGCTTTTCTAAGGTCTAACCTTTCTAAGATTTAACCTTTTTAAGATCTAGCTTTTCTAGCTAATTAGAATAGTAAAACTTATACTTTAAATTTATAATAGAAACCTTTATCTTTTTAAGTTATTATTACCTTAAGCTTAGGTATTAAGCCTATTATACTATTGTTTTTTCTATTTTCTTTTATACTATTTAACCTTTAGCCCCTTTTCTAAGTATATACTACTAAGGACTATTATATTTAAATATTAAGAAAGTAGAATTTCTTAGATATATAATCTTATATAACTAGATTAGAATAAATCTAAAGAAAATTATTATAGTTAATAAATAGTTTAAACTAAAGAATATTAAAAAAGTATAATCCTTTCTTAGGTTTATAAACTACTATTAAAGATTTATTTAAAACTTTAGTAAACTTATTATATTTCTTATTAGATTTATAAAGAAAGAAAAAGACTTTTAATAGAATATAACTACTAAGAAAGTATTTAATAATATTAAGAATATTATCTTAAGTAAACTAATACTAATAACCTTTAACCTTAAATAAGAAATCAAACTTAAAATAGACTTATTAGACTATATATAAGGTTCTTAAATCAAATAATAAAATAATAATAGTATACTTTACTCTATTGCCTTCTTCTCTTATAAAATATATAAAGCTAAACTTAATTATTCTATTTATAATAAAGAATTCCTTATAATTATTAACTTATTTAAAGAATTCTAATACTATCTTCTAGAAAGTAAATACTAAGTTAAGATCTATATAGATTATAAAAATATTACTTATTTTATAATTACTTAATAACTTATTAAATAATAACTTTATTATACTAAATACCTTTAGAATTTAACTATACTATTATCTATAGAAAAAGATCAAAGAATAAATAAGCTAATACTATAAGCTATTAATATAACTTTAATAATAAAAAACAAAAGATTAATAAATAACTTTTATACTTTATACTTAAAGGATATTTTAAATAGAAGTATATTATTATTATTAGATAATTATTTATTAATAAAGATAGAATATACTATAAGATATAACCTATCTAAGAAAATATTACCCTTAAATAGAAAAAGAAGTTCTAAATATAATTATACAATCTAGAATTATAATAAATAATATTTAATAGACTAGATTAAGTTATAATGTGCTACCAAGGACTATTATATCTAAAAAAAAAAGAATAATAGACTAAGGTATAGTTTAAATCAAAGGAAGCCTTTATATATTATTAAAGCATTATAAAGACTTTATTAAATACTATTATTAAACTATTAAACATTAATACAAATAGTTAAATAAACAGTTTTAAGGCTATTTTAATAACTATTTTATATAGAATATAAAAAAACCTAATAACTACTACTAATATAATATCTACTATTAATAAAACTTTAGTATTTAAATATAATAGTCCTTAATAGTATATACCTAGAGAAAGAGCTAAAGATTAAATAGTATAAAAGAAAATAGAAAAAACAATAATATAATAAGCTTAATACTTAAGTCTAAAGTAATAATAACTTAAAGAAATAAGAATTTCTATTATAAAGTTAAGATATAAGTTTTACTACTTTAATCAGCTAGAAAAGCTAGATCTTAGAAAAGCTAGACCTTAGAAAAGCTAGATCTTAAAAAAGGCTAAAACCCCTTAGGATAAAAACCCAGCCTTTATACTTTTTAGATTACCTTTTTATATTCTATTTAACCTTTTATTTATAGTAATTTTAGCCTTAGTTAATATTATCTAATAGATTAAGATAATATAATAGATAATATATAGTAGTTAATATAATAAGATATTATACTTAGTACTATTAATCCTAATAACTTAAATATAGTAAGCTTTCTTAATAATATAGTTTGTATTAATATTATATTTTAAGCCTATTTTTATAACCTATTTAGGTCCTTCTTTCTAACCTTAATGTTTAATTTATAAAAAGCTTATCCTAAACTATAGTATATATAAATAACTATCTTTCATTAAGCTAATAAGTCTAGCCAGTCTTCTTCCCTCTTTCTTAATATACTATAATATAGTATAATATAACTATAATGCATTCTACTTTTACTATTATCTACTATATCTTATAACCTAGTAATAAGAAATAGAGCTATAAAGCATATAAAATAGGATATTATTACTCTTTAGATAGAGAGATTAAGCCTACTAAGTACAAGTAGTAGCTTTACTAGGCTAAAATCTATAACCTTAATAGCTTTAAGTCTAACTATATAATAGTTAGTACTATCCAAATAGTATATCTAGCTATATTTAGCTACTGTTTACTCTTAAATAATAAAAGTACTAAAGTTAATAATATTAGCTTTATTAGAGAGGAAAAGGAGTTTCTTAAAAAGCTTACTAGAAGATTGAAAGCTAGGTTATACTAGGATAAAGCCATTACTAACAAATTAACTAGAGATAAATATACCCTATGGTTCTAGGAGCTGCTAGAGTGTATAGAGCTGGTATAGATGGCTAGTTAGTGTATTGTGAAATCAGGGGGAAAAGGACTAATAAGGGTAGGATTATATGCTAGGAATAGGGTTAAGGAAAAACTTAGAATAGAAAAGGTAGATAGGTTTAGGTTAGATATAAAGGTTAATAAAGAACTTTAAAACTAACTAGGCTTAAGACAAAGAAATCAATATATAATATAGTAATTATTATATATTAGGTTCCCTTATAGAGGGATTTAACCTTTTATATAATATAATAATTATACTACTAATTATATAAAATAACTACTATCTAAATTATACTATAGTTTAGTAAGCTCTTATTAAGCTATATATATAAGCTTTTATATAACCTATATAATAAATTAAAAGAATATTTAAGCCTTATTTCTATACTATAAATTATAGCTTAAAAGTCTAGCTTAAAGTATATAAAATAGCCTATAATTAATTACTTTAGACCTAAAGAGTTAGTCTAATTAATAGTCTTTAGTTATAATATTCTACTATAAAAGGAAATATAACTTAATATAATAATAATCTAATAAATTATAATAGAATAGCTTTTTCTAAAGAGACTAGCTCTAAAGCTAAAAAGGAATAATAATATTACTATTATAGAAAAGAAATTCCTTAAGAAGCTATATAACCCTATTTATACCTTATAGATTATAAAGTTAATAGGTAATATCATTCTAATTAACCTATAGCTAAAAGAGTAATACATTAGAACCCAAGGGAATTCTACTATAGTTATCTCTAACATTAGTCATAAAGTATAAAGGGATTTAGTAGAGGGAGTTAGAAGCCTGATAATTGTTCCTAGCGTCAGTGGATAGAGAGGGCAAAAGTTAATAATTAGGTTTAAAATCCAAAGATCTATCCCCCTATTAAGCTTAAGCAAAGGAAACATATAATTCAGTGCAATTATGGATAGGCAGAAATAGTAGTTCAAACAGTAGTTTCAATAGTAATTAATTGATTATAAACCTATTTCTTATCTATCTAGAATAAATACTTATTATAGTTCTTAGAGTCTATTAGAAAGTTATAGAAAAAGAGATATAGTATTTTAATAGGAGATTGTTCTAATATAGGAATACTTAGAACTAAATAAAGTAAGTTTAATTAATTATTAATCTTCTCTTTTTCAATATTAAGAAGTTATTTAAGGGTAAATATAAGAAAAGAGTTCCCTAAAACTATAATAAAGCTAATAATATATTAAAACTACTTAATAAGATTATTCTATTATTAGTTCTTTAAGCTATTAATTAGCCTATTAAAAATAGATAAATAGATAGTACTAAGTTATAATATCTAGCCTTCTCTTTAATATTATAAAACTTCTCTTAATTACTTATTAGGATTACTAAATCTATAATTAGAAAGAAAATAGTAAACTATAATAGTAAAAATAAAAAGAGGAATTACTATTTTTACTAAAAGTTAAACATTTTCTTCTTTAGGCTAATTGAATAGTAAGTATTAATCTTTAGATATAGATAAGTTATACTTAATCTTGATTTTTATAAGCTTATAATTAAGAAAGATAGAGATATTATGCTTAATAATATTAGATAGTATTTTATAAAGTATAAGATCTTAGTATGTGCCCTTTACAGTGTAAAAGCCAAGTCGAATTGGAAGCTCTAGCGATCGCACAATGGTACAGTCAAGATCTGGGATGTGGCAACGGGTGAATGCAAGCAGACACTTAAGGGCTATAGCAATGCAGTGATGTCAGTTGTGTTCTCAGCGGATGGCCAGCGGATCGCATTGGGGTCAGACGATCGTACGGTCAAGATCTGGGATGCAGCGATGGGTGAATGCAATCAGACATTCGAGGCCGGGAGAGAGTTAGATTGCCTTTTATTCGATCCTATGACTAACACTCGTCTCTTTACCAACATTGGACTTCTGAACCTGGATCTCCTGGCTCTACTGCCTACTATCAATAATCAGTCGACTGATGCAACCTTATGGGGTATTTGCTACTCTAGTTGGGGTATAAGCACTAATGGTATATAGATTGTAAAAGATGGAAAAAATATGCTTTAGCTACCTTTGGAGTATTGAGTAGAGAAATCTGCTGTAGTGGGATTAATGGTTGCTATTGCCTATTGTTTAGGTTGTGTACTAGTGATGAAGTTCTCTTAGAGTGGAGGCAGGCATAATTACCTCTTTGGTTATAAGCAGCCCTTTTCCAGTTCTTAGTAGCGATCTATGTAGTTGGTTATGTTTGATTTAGAAGCAGGAAGCCCGGCTAGCAACTACTTCCTACCTTAGCCAGCCAGCCCTGTATTCACTAAGCTTTGAATGTGCTATAGGAAAAAGCCAGCGTTATTTTTTTCTCTTTAATTTCCTTTTCACTTTGATCTCGGAGGGTCGTAGGGGCCGAACAAATTTATATTGGAAGTGACTGAGGGGTTCTTGCCTTCTAGACCAAACGAGAACTGTCTAGCGTCGGGAATCATATGATCTGTGGTTTCTTTTACATTGGAAAACATTAGCCATTCTATGGATGGAGTTTTCGTTTGATTAATGCTTTATTTTACATTGACACAGAGGCTGATGGCTGCGGATAAATAAATCTTGCTTATCGGATGGCTCCTGTTTCCTAGCCGTCTGGGGCGCCCATTTCGGTCGCGAGCGGAGAGCGGTTGTTCCAACTCGACCCCGTCAGCCGGGTTCCGCTGATGACCAAGGCGCGCCGGATGTTACGGGCCGGCTCGGCATCGATTGTACCCACATTACCCGATGGCCGATTGTGGGTCCTTGTATGACATGCTTGGATCAATTTTTATCCACGTATGAAGGCGCGCTTCTGTCCCCATATGTCGACTGTAATGCTGTCTTATTGCTGAGGCTACAACCGAGTAGGAATAAACCAACAAACCGTGCCCCTTCAGCCTCGCCATCGAAGACTTCGGCTGTGCCTAGGCCGCCTCTGCTTTGAGAATCTTCTTGTTCTGGTAGATGGCGTAGCCCCAGTGGGAGAATGTGAGCGCCCTGCCATAAAAGAGGAATAATTTTGAGTTATCAACATGAAGGGACGCTTACCAGATGGACCGCATATGCTACACTCAAACTCCTCAATTGATGGGGAGCTAGAGAAGCACGTCGGCCAACTTTACCTGATACTTCTACCAGGTGGAGAGCGTCTGCAATTCTTCTCGGGGGGCAGAGGGCTCAATCTCCAAGAAAGACAAGATATTGGTCTTTGAAGAAGTCGATAGCTGGACCCATCCGCATACGGGTACCTACACCAGACCTTCCTGGGACGGAGCAGTTCATTGGGGTGCTTATATCACACCCCATCGATATCCTACTGGGCCAAACAAAATAGCATCTACTATGAGCATCAAGCTATGGACTGCGATCTCAGGTGTAGAACCGAGGCATACATGCCCTCCAGATCACCCGGCTGACAACTCCAAGCAATCGTGCACGTATGTGACCAGGGGCAGCACTCCTTGGCTCGTTTAAGGTACATCCCACCCATCTGAAAGTCCCCTGACCCAGAAGAGCATAATACTATTAAGTTCTCCTACGATCCTTGAATTTCATACAGTAGTACACTTACAGACCTAAGCTACCTCGTTCAGGGAAATGTTAAGTAAAACGCTAATGAATCTCTGCCTACCTAAGCTGCTCTTCTTCCTTTAGTTGTATGAGGAAGTTATCTTTATTGTCTGAATACTTTGTCTGTCTTGCTGGAGCTTGCTTGGTTTTTTTTTTTGTCTTGACTGAGTGGGTTGAATTAGGGATTACACTGGTGGCATGTAGATGATGTGTGCAAAGGGGCTACTTAAACTGGAATGGATAGGGCAGGCAGGGGAACGTTGGCCTTATGGCAGTAAAACTATGCGGAGAAGAAACCAAAATCGTTTGCGTACAAACGGGGGAATTGATAAGACATAATCGAAATTTCCATGGGGTCTTGTACGGAGCTATTCAATGACAATCTGTAGAAGAGTCTGGTAGCCCCGGTCTCATTTCTCAGTGCTTGCTCAACCTTACTCTAATCTACCAAAGGATTACCTAGTGGCACTGCCTATGCATGTGCAGATCCTAGCTGCTAATCTTCCTAACGCTTTTGGCCCGCCTGTTGTCTTCTCTTTGGTCGTGCTTATGGAAATATCTGCTGATCTAGTTAAGCAGCCCTTAGAAATTAATAGAAAGTAATAACTTATAATACCTTAGATGTATTATAAAGATTCCATATTGTATATAATTATAGCTGATTTAGGATGGTTAGGTCCTAGGGCTATTTAGAAACTATATAGTACTTACTTATATATCTCCTTTGCCTTTTTAAACTTATCTTAGTCTAAGTAAAGGCTTCCTAAGTTATTAACTATATTAAGAGTTAATATATAATTAGATCTAAGTACCTTTTTATAGCCTTTTAAGGCCTACTTATATATCTTTTTTATCTTTTTAAATTTATCTTAATCCTTATAAAGGATTTCTAAGTTATTAATTATATTAAGAGTTAATATATAATTAAGTTTAAATACTTTCTTTTTACCTTTTAGTACTTACTTATATATTTCTTTTATTTTCTTAAACTTACTTTAGTCTAAATAGAAGATTCTTAAGTTATAAATTATATTAAGAGTTAATATATAATTAGATTTAAGTACTTTCTTATAGTCTTTTAAGGCTTACTTATATATCTCTTTTACTTTTTTAAACTTACTTTAGTTCTTATAAAGAGTTCTTAAGTTATTAGCTATATTAAGAATTAATATATAATTAAATCTAAGTATTTTCTTCTTACTTTTTAATACCTACTTATATATCTTTTTTATTTCTTTAAACTTACTTTAATCTAAGTAAAGGTTTCTTAAGTTATTAATTATACTAAGAGTTAATATATAATTAAATCTAAGTATTTTCTTTTTATCTTCTAAAGCCTACTTATATATCTTTTCTACTTTTTTAAAGTTACTTTAGTTTAAGTAAAAGGTTCTTAAGTTATTAACTATATTAAAAGTTAATATATAATTAGATCTAAGTACTTTCTTCTTATCTTTTAGTACTTACTTATATATCTTTTTTACCTTCTTAAACTTATCTTAATTTAAATAAAGGTTTCTTAAGTTATTAACTATATTAAGAATTAATATATAATTAAATCTAAGTGCCTTCTTTCTACCTTCTAATACCTACTTATATATTTCTTTTACTTCTTTAAACTTATCTTAATCTAAATAAAGGTTTTTTAAGTTATTAATTATACTAAAAGTTAATATATAATTAGATTTAAGTATTTTCTTTTTACCTTTTAGTACTTACTTATATATTTCTTTTATCTTTTTAAACTTATCTTAGTTTAAGTAAAAGCTTTCTAAGTTATTAACTATATTAAGAGTTAATATATAATTAGATCTAAGTGCTATTTTATAGCCTTTTAGTACTTACTTATATATCTTTTTTACTTTCTTAAACTTATCTTATTCCTTATAGAGAATTCCTAAGTTATTAATTTAACAATAGAAAGAGATAAGAAACAATACTCTAAATAGATAATAGTCCTTTAGTAAGATATATAGAAATATATTATATAAGTATCTTAATTAATTAGCCTAAAGCTATACTAAATAGTATATATATAGTTAAATAGTCTAATATTTAATACCTTTTAATAAGAAAGTATCTTATAAGGTTAATTATTAAGTTAAAAGTAGAAAAAAATATTAATAAAGTATTAAAAAAGCTTATAATTAGCTTAATAATTAGTATTATAAAAAATAGAAGTTTAACTTAGAATTAAATAAAGATTTAAATATTATTATAGAATTCTTTCTTAGTAAATAAAGGTAAAAACTTAAGCTTTAAGCTCAATAAGCTTATCTCTCTTATTTCTCTATAATAAGAAGCTCTTAAGTCCTTATCTCTTAAGATAATACTTAAAAGAAAAAAAAAGAAAAAAACCCTTTTCCTCTTTTTCTACTTAACCTTCCTTATAGTAGCCCCTTCCTATACCTAATTATACCCTTACTAATAACTAGCTAGCCTACTTAGCCTTTAGTCTCTATTATATACCTTCTTTATAATCTAATAATTATTCTTAATTAGAGTAAGATTATATATATTAGAACTTCCTTCTTTCTTTAATTTAGACTAAAGAAATATATATATATAGTAAAGAAGTATTTTATAAGATCTTCTTTAAGTCTAATATTAGAAAACAAAAGAAATCTATCTTTTAAGCTACCTTCTTAGTCCTATATTTACCTTTCTAACTAAGAATAATAAACCTTTTTAGAGTATTATTACTTTTATACCTTTTATAGTTAGTATTATTCTTCTTAGTTAATCTTTATAATAGAAGGAGGGATAATATTATTATATATAAAGTTAATTCTCCTTGAGTCATTATTGCCTTAGGCTTGGGTATTAAGCCTATTATACTATTGTTTTTTCTATTTTCTTTTATACTATTTAACCTTTAGCCCCTTCTCTAGGTGTATACTACCAAGGACTATTATATCTAAATAGATAAAGTATATTATTAATTAGGCCTTCTTTTCATTTAAGTAGATCTATCTCTTAATATAGTTCTTAAATATCCTTAGGTAACTAGTAATATTAATTCCCTTAAAGATATAATTGAATATATAGATAGGGAAGAGAGTATTAAGCTCTTTACTTATCTTCCTTCTCTTTATTATATCCAAAGGCTTTATATCTATCTTATTAGTCTTAGTATTTAATTTAATTAGTATTTAGATTAGTAAAGAGTCCTTATATAAGAATATAATAAGTACTAATAATAACTTTATATCTTTATCTAATTAGCTTAGATTCTAGTATATTATTCTTATAAGCATTATATAAATATTTCCTTTCTTTTCTTTCTTTCTTTTCCTTTAGTAATAGTAGTAAAATCTAGTCTTCTATTCATAGAATCCTTACTTATTAAAAAGTAATTCTTTCCTTTAGATATAGCTTTTACTAATTATACTAAAATAAAAGCTTAACTATTATTATATTTCCTTTAATAAAATAAAAGAATAATTAAATAATAAAATAAATAATAAATATATAAAAATATAGAATAAAAATCAGATTAACTATCTAATTTAAATAATCTATCTTTATAATTATTATAATAATCTCTCTAAGTAGATTAATCCTCTTAATGTTTTTCTACCTACTTATTAATCTCTTTTCTATTCTTTCTCTTTCTTAATAAATCCTCTCTTTTTCTTTCTTTCCTTAACTTTTAACTTCTTATAATATAAAAGGTTATTAAAGCTAAAATAGCTAAGTACTAGTCCCTTATTAAAACTATATAATAATCATTCTAGTAATACCTTCCTATTATATAAGCTAATATATATTCTCTTTCTACTTATAACTTAATAGGGGAAAATAGTATTCTTATTCTTATAAAAGGTCTCTATAGTTATAAAAATCTAATAATATTATACTATAAGATCTATCTAAGTTTAGGTATACTTTATTTTCCTTTAGAACTTATAAAATAGAGGAATAAGTATAATAATAAGTAATATAGTTTAGAGTTTAAGTATTTAATATTATCTTACTTCTTATAGTAGTCTTAATTAAGTCTTATATTTCTCTTTTTGCTAGGTTGATTTATTACTGTTTTCTTAGGTCTATAGGTCTAAGGTCCTTTTAAGGAGGTCTTAATCCCCTCTCTTTTCTAATTCTTATTATCTTTCTACTTTCCTTATATTCAATAGTAGTAGCTTAAAAGTATATTAATTAATCCCTTTAATAGACTAGATCAATTGACTTACTACCCTATTATAACCTTTAAATTTAACAGTAGAAAGGAATAAGAAATAATACTTTAAATAGATAATAATCCTTTAGTAAGGTATATAGAAATATATTATATAAGTATCTTAGTTAATTAGTCTAAAGTTATACTAAATAGTATATATATAGTTAAGTAATCTAATATTTAGTATCTTCTAATAGAAAAGTATCTTATAAGATTAATTATTAAATTAAAAGTAGGAAAGAATATTAATAAAGTATTAAAAAAGCCTATAATTAGCTTAATAATTAGTATTATAAAAGATAAAAGTTTAACCTAGAATTAAATAAAGATTTAAATATAATTATAGAATTCTTTCTTAGTAAATAAAGATAAAAGCTTAAGCTTTAAGCTTAATAAGCTTATTTCTCTTATCTTTCTATAATAAGAAGCTCTTAAGTCCTTATCTCTTAAGATAATACTTAAAAGAAAAAAAAAGAAAAAAACCTTCTCCCTTCTTTCCTACTTAACCTTCCTTATAGCAGCCCCCTCTTATATCTAATTATACTCTTACTAGCAACTAGCTAGCCTACTTAGCTTTTAATCTTTATTATATTAACTATATTAAGAGTTAATATATAATTAGATCTAAGTACTTTCTTATAACTTTCTAGTACCTACTTATATATCTCTTTTACCTCTTTAAACTTATCTTAGTCTAAGTAAAGGTTTATTAAGCTATTAACTATATTAAGAGTTAATATATAATTAGGTCTAAGTACCTTCTTATAGCCTTTTAGAGCCTACTTATATATTTCCTTTACTTTTTTAAATTTACTTTAATCTAAGTAGAAAAAACCTAATATATATAAAGAGTTTATTACTACTTTATTATAAATATACTAAACATTTATACCTAAGAGTACCTTTTATATCTATTTTATATACCTTTCTATATATAGAAAAAGCTTTTATTAAAGAACCTAATACTCCTTTAATTTATATATTAATACTAAGAATCTAATTATTCTAAGTATTAGTCTTACTAATATATACTTCTATTAATTATTATTTAAAAATAATACCTATTAGTATACTATTAAGTATATAAAGTAGCTACTTATTAACTCTTTTTAAGTTTTAATTATTAAGTATTATAATAATAGGCTAATTATATCTAAGAATTATATTATATTATAAGTAATCTCTTAAAGCTAATTAAGCTATTAGTCTATTAGTCCTATTACTATTATTACTTTAAGTAGACTATACTATAGCTATTTATTATTAAAAAAGGCCTAAAGTTATAATAGATTAATAGTATTAGTACTTTTACTCTTAATCTCCTTAAATAAAACTATCTATATTATTATAATACTTTCTTACTTATAGTCTAAAAGTAAATAGCTTAATATATTATAAGATTCTATTAGCTTATCTTATTAGTATTTATAGATCTATATATATATTATAATATTAATACTTCTTTCCTAAAGGTATAAAGCAGTTTATACTAATACTAAGAGTAGGCTATTTAGTAGCTTAAAAAGCTAATTATAGTTTAAGCCTAGTATAAGATAAGATTATATTATATTATAGTTAGTATATAAGGCTAAAACAGTTCTATAGTATAGTAGTTATATGCTTAGAATCCCTCTGTATAAGCGAGGGGTTATTGGTTTAAACCCAGTCGGAATCAACCTTCCTACTAGTAGGAAGGAACCCCCCCCTTAGGTCAATAGGGACTAGTCTAAGCAGTTATATAATACTATATTATATAGCTATAGAAAACCAACCAGCCTAGCAGTAGTATACTATTACACTAGAATTGTTTACTTATTATTGATTTACTAATAAGTTTAAGTTGCCTATCTGGGCCTAGTAATAGGACCAATTAGGAGCATAGGGTTTTCTCTTCTTATAAAAAAAGGGTTTCCTTAGTATTTAGTTATCCCCTAGGAGATATTAAAGAGATAAACTAAGCTAGATTGGGATAAGATTAGGTTTAAAGAGCCTTTAGATAGTAGTTAATAGTAGTTTGAAACCCCCTTGTATTAGGAGTATATATTATCTAGCAACTAACCTTATTTAAAATAAGGCTAAAACTTACTAAGTTTACTATTATACTATTTTCTAAAAATAGTCCTATTAAAACTAAGATTAATCTTAGCTAACTACTTAAACTTACCTAACTATATAAGGTATAAAAGCTATATTATAATTAGTATTATCTTATAATTATTAGATAGATAGTATCTTAAATTATATATACTTATTATACTATCTTACTTATAGTTTTAGTTAATATTATTAAAGATTAATAGTTAGTTATTATTATTAAACTATATAAGTTACTTTATTATACTTATAATAGTAGTATTAAGATTATTCTTATTATAAGCCTTAGACTAGTTTTAGCTTATACTAAGAGTTTATCCTTTAGGGATCTAATTAATATAATTAATAATACTCTCTTTAAGATAGTCCTTTAATCTATTATTAAGCTAAAAGACTAAGCTAAATATAGCTTAATAATACTAAGTAAAATCAATAGCTAGCTATATCTTTTTAATACTATTAAGTCTATATAATATAAAGACCTTTCTTATCTACTAAGAATACAATTAGTAGAAAAGAAGATATTTCTTTAGATTAATAGTATTAAATAGTCTATTAATAAAGTTACTTAATATAAGTATACTATTTAAGCTAAAGAGTATCTTATAAGAGCTAAAGTCTTATAATAATAGATTAATAATACTATAATAGAAAGTAAGAATATAATATAAGAACTTATAATAACTAGGATTAACTAATATTATTTCTTTATAAAGCTATTTATATTTATCTTTATTTATTTAAATATATTCTATAATATAATATACTATCTAATTACTATAGTAATCTTATATTACTTTTTTAACTCTTTTAGACTAATATCCTTAAGATTATAGATAATATTAAAATAAAAGTAATAGTTTTTATTATTAAGGCTAGATTTATTATAATAAAACTATTCTATTATTATTTTTATTTCTATTATAAGCTTCTTTAAGATAGCTTTAATACTTAAGATATTATTATATATAGGCCTTAAGATAGATATACTTATTCTAATTAATACTAAGTACTAAAGACTATTCTATAGCTAGTTAGGCTAAACATCCTAAGCCTAGTTCTAAAGTATATATACTAGGTTATTTACTCTTAGAGTACTATTAATAAACTACTCTTAAAAGAGCCTAATAGTAATTAGATTAAAGAATATAATTATAATAGATATAGCTTAATAGGCTTATTATATCTTAATAAAGTTAAATAGATAAGCTATTCTATAAGAGAGATAATAGCTTATTAAGTATATTATATCTTTAGTTTCTTTACTTATTATATATATAAAGCTTATTAATTAACTATACTATAAGAAAAGAAAAGAACTAGAAACTTATACTTTATAAACTATTTTAAAGAGATCTTTAAGAAGTATATTTTTATTATAGCTATTATTTACTAAGATCTACTTAACTATTTACTTTAGTACTATAATATTAAATTTACCTTAGAATTAATTATTAATCTTAACCTTATAGCTCTTTTTCTTAAATACTTTATTAAATAAGACTATATAAATAATAATATATTTATTAATAATTATTCTTAGATACTTTAATATAATAATAATTAGACTATTAATACTAATATTATAAATTATATTAAAATAATTATATAGCTTAAGTAAGAAGTTAAAGTTAATAATAAATATAAGATTTTATAGAATTATTAATAAGAATAAGCTATAGATTCTATTACTATTAAGAGTAAATAGGTAAATATTATTATTAGGTATAATATTATAATTAATAGTCTAATGTTAGTAAACTTAGTAAGATAGAAAAATAGAATAATCTTTATTATACTTATAATTGTCTAAAAGCTTAGCTAGAGAGTTATTACTAGCATTAGGTATAAAGGATTTAGGCAATAGCCATGGGCTAAGAATGGCTGCTAAGGCAATGCAGTGTCATCCGCATATGGGCCTGATTCTGTCTATCGGCCTGAGAGAGAGTGAGTGGGAGGGGAACCTTAGAGACCCAGCCAACGTCTGCCTAGTTCTGAGTGGAATTTCAGCCATATGGCTGAGGTTGTGGCAGAAGCTGGTGAACTGCATTGTGGACGGATGCCCTTAGGCACCAGTAAAGGTTCAAGCTTTGGTCTATAGGGCAGGTACATTGACTAAGAGGATAATAGTAGACTTTAGGTATATAAAAACAGACTAGAAGCTAGTTGCTTTATTCAAATAGATGCCTAGTGTTTAATCTAATGCATACATTTAAAAATAGACATCTTATGCTTTCTATTCTAGGATGAACTCTAGGCTGCTATATAGCAATTATAGTAATAGATATAATTACTATAACCTCTCCTTTATTAAGATCTATAGAACTATTACTATTATAGCTATTCTTAGATTTCAGCTGATTATCTTATTAGTATACTCTTGTAATACTAAACACTTTATACTAATTAATAGCTAGGATAAGTCTAAGGCTAAGTGACCTATCCTATGCCCACTAATCCAGGATAGGTCTTAACAATTGCCCTATGCATACTATACACTCTAGCCACAGAGGGAGCAACCCAACGCATCTATAACGCACTATGCCCTATAGTAGCACTAAAAGACCACTAACTATAGACATCAATAGAGCAAGCACCTCTATAGAACAGATTCTTATGCTCAATTTTACTATTAGCTATTACCTCTCTCCCTAAATAGTAATATACTATATTAAGCTAATCATTATAAAATGTACAAAAGTGTTTCTACCTCTTTAATAGAAGTCTAAGCTATAACTTAGCTATACTATAGCCTTATTAGGTACTTACCTTAGTACTATTGCTAGATCCTCTCCCTTATCATTCCAGGCTATTAAAGCACAAGCTTAACTCCCTTGAAAACCACTTCCCTAACCATTAGTGTATTATTGCATACTATAGCTAAGGCTATAGGACTCACTATAAGTATTCTCACAATCATCAACCTATCTACTAAAGTCATTATCCTCTGCCTCTAGTACTCCACTACTATCAGGAACACTAAGGCTAACATCACATGCCTCCAAAGCCAATTGGACAACCTAGGCATAACCCTCTATAGTGTTTAGCAGCTTCTTAATAACTAGAATAATTAAGCACTTATGATATTGTAAAAACTGGTCGACTCTATTGATGGCTGTACATCAGAGCTAGTCCAGTTGCAGAGCAAGTTGGATCTAGGCAAGGCCCGTAAGGCAATGTACCATTTCAGACTTCATGCCCTCAAGTGGCCGTTCAATAGTAAGCAGGATGGAATTCGTCCACTCTAGCGCTCGAATGGAAATTACAAGGAGATCCAATAGCATGAATACATAACAGAGAGGGGTTTTATGTGGTGGCGGAGCTGAACGGCATGGTGGGTGAGGCACTCCGTGCATAGACAATGCTACAATGTGCATCAAGGGCGACTAGTAATAGCCTGTAACTTATCCAGGGTTCGATGTATGAATGTGTTGTAAGCCACTAGTTGATGGGAAACGTATCTGTCTGCCTAGGCATAAACTAGCAGTAGGACACTGCTATTGGCCAGTTCAGTTTTAGTAGTTACTCTTACGCACTCAAGTCCAAGCCACAAATTAGAGTACTTCATTGAAATAGAAGGAGGAGAGGGAAATGCCAAGGCGAATGACATCTTCAGCAGGTACAAGTATTCTGAGCCTCACCGCCTAGGATTTCCATATCCATCCCACTATTCTTCTACTGTTTCCTATACTGTATTCAACAAGACTAATACACTGTCTAAGAGTCCATAGCCTAGTCTATAGTCCCAACACCACTGATCTAATACTCAAAATCTATCGCCTAGTACATACTTACAGCCCAGCTAAACATCACAGATATAGATCCCCTTAGCATTATTGCTTCTATTATCAGAATTGTTAGCACTATTACAACGACCTATAAAACCATCGATAAGATTACTAGTCTACCAAAAGCTTTCAACTAAGTCCAGAAAGATCTGCCTTTTGTGCGAAATATTCTTGAGCGTGCCTAAGAGAGGCTTAATAACTCAGAACTCACTGATGATCAACACAAGACCATCTTAGCCATTACTAAACCCTACGATAACAAGGCCAAGGAGTTAAAGAGGATCTTCAATGAGCTCAAGACAAAATGCAAACAAGACCAGGATGTAAAAAGCTGGGCTAGGGTCCGCCTCTTGTACTACGAGGCTCTGCGCAGCATCAAGGCACACCATATTGAGAGCCTCATGAACGACATCTTGAAGGGCATAGAGAAGCTGGCATGGAACGAGGTGTTCAGGCTGGCGATACAGGAGGATCTAGAGGGCATTCAAAAGGCCATTGAAGAGCTGTCCAAGGTGCAGCCGTCCTTGGATGACTCTGAGTTCGATACCATAGGGACGATTCATGCAAACCAGACCGTCGCACAAGGAGCCACCGCTCAGCAGAACAACTTACAGGGACACGACAATACAATCAACTCTGGGAAATACGTCACCAGTGGCAGCGGTCATACTATTACCTTCGGTAAGGGCTCTTGAGGATCATTGGATAAGGGACAAGTGGAGCAGGAATCACTTGTTCTCCCGCAATGAAACGGATATAGGCTAATAATATTAGTCGAAAATATGCATTGCAATGTTCCTTCTCTGTCGGGTTAGTCTTGTCCTGTAAATCCATGATTGCCCAGACTTGAGAGATGGCTTATAGATACCTTGACCCAGAAGAGGATACATCGATAGCTCGCAAGCCCTACTTCATTATACCATTCGAACGCAACCCTGACTTCGTCCATCGACCGGACATTATGGCATAGCTAGAGGAGCAATACATAGGTCCAGCCAGTCGCATGGCCCTCGTAGGCATGGGCGGATTCGGGTATAAGCTAGAGTGGCTAATGAGCTTATACAAGACCATTATCACACTGATTGACTGTAGTAAATCATAGGTTGCTATTCACTTTGTGCATTACATCTATAATACATTACTGTAAACTAGTATCTTCTAAGTATATATAAGTTTAAAGCTATAGTTTAAAGAGGCATACTAGTCTATTATAGACAATTTATAGCTACTTAGGCAAAATGATCCTAGTATTAATATACTTAGGCTAGTTTATAACTAACTATAGAGAGAGAAAGCTAGCCTATAGTTAATAGTCTTAGATAATATTAATAATATTAATCTCTTTTACTCTAGCTTTAGTACTAAAAGAGATAGAATAGTATACTATTCAATAGATAAGAACCTTACTATACTAAGCATATAATAGCTATTCTTAGTCTTTCTATTAAAATGCTATAATAGAATTATTCTTATTATATTATATAGTATAAATACTACTAAGAAGCTAATAGATAGTTATAAGACTATCTATAGGATCTTAGCTATAAATAATACCTAAGCTCTTTAGCTTTTCTATAATAAGCTATAGAAAGACTTTAATAGAAATACTATTATTAATCTTCTTTATACTTTAGATTATATCCTATTAACTATTACTTAAGCAATAGTATATATTAAC
Source organism: Neonectria sp. B-13 (assembly GCA_002682825.1). NCBI lineage: Eukaryota > Fungi > Ascomycota > Sordariomycetes > Hypocreales > Nectriaceae > Neonectria > Neonectria sp. B-13. The sequence continues at coordinate 64,143 of NOKP01000058.1, read as the reverse complement.
TATTATACCCTTTATATATTAGTAAAAATATATCTAAATGCCTTTTAGAAAAGTAATAAAAAGAAGAGTAGCTTTTTTAATAATAATATAAGGGATCTTTAATAAAATAAGACTATTTCTAACTTTATAGTTATAATATAGCTAGTAACTCTTAAATAGATATACTATAAGAAACTATCTATAGCTAACCTACTCTTACTTATAAGCTTCTTTAATCTATAGAGCATCCCTAAGTTTATATTCTATAACTATAAAGGTAATTTAATAGAGAATATAAATAGAGTTAAGGATAATAAGAATAATAATAAATTTAAGGATAATCTAGATATTCTTTATAGCTACTCTCTTATATTTATAATAGTAAAGAGAGATATATATAAGATATATATCTTAGTATAGTTTTATACTTATATTTAACTATTTATAGTTAATAATATAGACTAATAGAAATGATTATTTTTATAGATTATATTAAGATATTTCCTAAATAGTATATTTAAGACTTAGCTTATCTATTAAATACTATTATTATATATTAAGTTAATAGTAAAAAAAGAGCTATTAGAAAAGAACCTAGAATAGTAAGCCTATTTATTAATAAATTATATATAGTACTTAGTTATTATAGAAAGCTATAAAGTAATAGAAAAGTTAGGTAAAAAAGTAGTAAAAATAAGAACTAGTATACTAGGAGAGGAGTATCCTAATATACTAATTAGTATAACTAATCTAATAGTAATATATAGGAATTAAAAGTAATAGAAGAAAGTAGAAAAGCTAGAAGTATAAGTAATAGAGATAATTAAGAGAGTATTAAAAAAGAAGTATTTTAGTATACTAAGTAGTATAATTAATTTAGTAATAATATATAAGAACTAAGAGTAATAAAAGAAAGTAGAAGAATTAAAGATATAAGTAATAAAAATAAGAAAGAGAATACTAAAAGAGGAGTATTCTAATATACTAAATAGTATAAATAATCTAGTATTAATATATAAGAACTAAGAATAATAAAAAGAAATAGAAAAGCTAAAGGTATAAGTAATAGAAATAAGAAAGAAAGTATTAAAAGAAAAGTATTTCTTAATACTAATTTATATAATTAATCTAATAGTAATATTTTAGAACTAAAAGTAATAAAAGAAAGTAAAAGAGCTATAAGTATAAGTAATAGAGATAATAAAGAAAATATTAAAAAAAAAAGTATTTTAATATACTAAATAGTATAATTAATCTAGTATTAAT
>NOKP01000058.1:0-62798 GCA_002682825.1 Neonectria sp. B-13 | reverse complement strand
ATTACTTATACCTTTAGCTTTTCTATTTCTTTTTATTATTCTTAGTTCTTATATATTAATACTAGATTATTTATACTATTTAGTATATTAGAATACTCCTCTTTTAGTATTCTCTTTCTTATTTTTATTACTTATATCTTTAATTCTTCTACTTTCTTTTATTACTCTTAGTTCTTATATATTATTACTAAATTAATTATACTACTTAGTATACTAAAATACTTCTTTTTTAATACTCTCTTAATTATCTCTATTACTTATACTTCTAGCTTTTCTACTTTCTTCTATTACTTTTAATTCCTATATATTACTATTAGATTAGTTATACTAATTAGTATATTAGGATACTCCTCTCCTAGTATACTAGTTCTTATTTTTACTACTTTTTTACCTAACTTTTCTATTACTTTATAGCTTTCTATAATAACTAAGTACTATATATAATTTATTAATAAATAGGCTTACTATTCTAGGTTCTTTTCTAATAGCTCTTTTTTTACTATTAACTTAATATATAATAATAGTATTTAATAGATAAGCTAAGTCTTAAATATACTATTTAGGAAATATCTTAATATAATCTATAAAAATAATCATTTCTATTAGTCTATATTATTAACTATAAATAGTTAAATATAAGTATAAAACTATACTAAGATATATATCTTATATATATCTCTCTTTACTATTATAAATATAAGAGAGTAGCTATAAAGAATATCTAGATTATCCTTAAATTTATTATTATTCTTATTATCCTTAACTCTATTTATATTCTCTATTAAATTACCTTTATAGTTATAGAATATAAACTTAGGGATGCTCTATAGATTAAAGAAGCTTATAAGTAAGAGTAGGTTAGCTATAGATAGTTTCTTATAGTATATCTATTTAAGAGTTACTAGCTATATTATAACTATAAAGTTAGAAATAGTCTTATTTTATTAAAGATCCCTTATATTATTATTAAAAAAGCTACTCTTCTTTTTATTACTTTTCTAAAAGGCATTTAGATATATTTTTACTAATATATAAAGGGTATAATAGTTAATATATACTATTGCTTAAGTAATAGTTAATAGGATATAATCTAAAGTATAAAGAAGATTAATAATAGTATTTCTATTAAAGTCTTTCTATAGCTTATTATAGAAAAGCTAAAGAGCTTAGGTATTATTTATAGCTAAGATCCTATAGATAGTCTTATAACTATCTATTAGCTTCTTAGTAGTATTTATACTATATAATATAATAAGAATAATTCTATTATAGCATTTTAATAGAAAGACTAAGAATAGCTATTATATGCTTAGTATAGTAAGGTTCTTATCTATTGAATAGTATACTATTCTATCTCTTTTAGTACTAAAGCTAGAGTAAAAGAGATTAATATTATTAATATTATCTAAGACTATTAACTATAGGCTAGCTTTCTCTCTCTATAGTTAGTTATAAACTAGCCTAAGTATATTAATACTAGGATCATTTTGCCTAAGTAGCTATAAATTGTCTATAATAGACTAGTATGCCTCTTTAAACTATAGCTTTAAACTTATATATACTTAGAAGATACTAGTTTACAGTAATGTATTATAGATGTAATGCACAAAGTGAATAGCAACCTATGATTTACTACAGTCAATCAGTGTGATAATGGTCTTGTATAAGCTCATTAGCCACTCTAGCTTATACCCGAATCCGCCCATGCCTACGAGGGCCATGCGACTGGCTGGACCTATGTATTGCTCCTCTAGCTATGCCATAATGTCCGGTCGATGGACGAAGTCAGGGTTGCGTTCGAATGGTATAATGAAGTAGGGCTTGCGAGCTATCGATGTATCCTCTTCTGGGTCAAGGTATCTATAAGCCATCTCTCAAGTCTGGGCAATCATGGATTTACAGGACAAGACTAACCCGACAGAGAAGGAACATTGCAATGCATATTTTCGACTAATATTATTAGCCTATATCCGTTTCATTGCGGGAGAACAAGTGATTCCTGCTCCACTTGTCCCTTATCCAATGATCCTCAAGAGCCCTTACCGAAGGTAATAGTATGACCGCTGCCACTGGTGACGTATTTCCCAGAGTTGATTGTATTGTCGTGTCCCTGTAAGTTGTTCTGCTGAGCGGTGGCTCCTTGTGCGACGGTCTGGTTTGCATGAATCGTCCCTATGGTATCGAACTCAGAGTCATCCAAGGACGGCTGCACCTTGGACAGCTCTTCAATGGCCTTTTGAATGCCCTCTAGATCCTCCTGTATCGCCAGCCTGAACACCTCGTTCCATGCCAGCTTCTCTATGCCCTTCAAGATGTCGTTCATGAGGCTCTCAATATGGTGTGCCTTGATGCTGCGCAGAGCCTCGTAGTACAAGAGGCGGACCCTAGCCCAGCTTTTTACATCCTGGTCTTGTTTGCATTTTGTCTTGAGCTCATTGAAGATCCTCTTTAACTCCTTGGCCTTGTTATCGTAGGGTTTAGTAATGGCTAAGATGGTCTTGTGTTGATCATCAGTGAGTTCTGAGTTATTAAGCCTCTCTTAGGCACGCTCAAGAATATTTCGCACAAAAGGCAGATCTTTCTGGACTTAGTTGAAAGCTTTTGGTAGACTAGTAATCTTATCGATGGTTTTATAGGTCGTTGTAATAGTGCTAACAATTCTGATAATAGAAGCAATAATGCTAAGGGGATCTATATCTGTGATGTTTAGCTGGGCTGTAAGTATGTACTAGGCGATAGATTTTGAGTATTAGATCAGTGGTGTTGGGACTATAGACTAGGCTATGGACTCTTAGACAGTGTATTAGTCTTGTTGAATACAGTATAGGAAACAGTAGAAGAATAGTGGGATGGATATGGAAATCCTAGGCGGTGAGGCTCAGAATACTTGTACCTGCTGAAGATGTCATTCGCCTTGGCATTTCCCTCTCCTCCTTCTATTTCAATGAAGTACTCTAATTTGTGGCTTGGACTTGAGTGCGTAAGAGTAACTACTAAAACTGAACTGGCCAATAGCAGTGTCCTACTGCTAGTTTATGCCTAGGCAGACAGATACGTTTCCCATCAACTAGTGGCTTACAACACATTCATACATCGAACCCTGGATAAGTTACAGGCTATTACTAGTCGCCCTTGATGCACATTGTAGCATTGTCTATGCACGGAGTGCCTCACCCACCATGCCGTTCAGCTCCGCCACCACATAAAACCCCTCTCTGTTATGTATTCATGCTATTGGATCTCCTTGTAATTTCCATTCGAGCGCTAGAGTGGACGAATTCCATCCTGCTTACTATTGAACGGCCACTTGAGGGCATGAAGTCTGAAATGGTACATTGCCTTACGGGCCTTGCCTAGATCCAACTTGCTCTGCAACTGGACTAGCTCTGATGTACAGCCATCAATAGAGTCGACCAGTTTTTACAATATCATAAGTGCTTAATTATTCTAGTTATTAAGAAGCTGCTAAACACTATAGAGGGTTATGCCTAGGTTGTCCAATTGGCTTTGGAGGCATGTGATGTTAGCCTTAGTGTTCCTGATAGTAGTGGAGTACTAGAGGCAGAGGATAATGACTTTAGTAGATAGGTTGATGATTGTGAGAATACTTATAGTGAGTCCTATAGCCTTAGCTATAGTATGCAATAATACACTAATGGTTAGGGAAGTGGTTTTCAAGGGAGTTAAGCTTGTGCTTTAATAGCCTGGAATGATAAGGGAGAGGATCTAGCAATAGTACTAAGGTAAGTACCTAATAAGGCTATAGTATAGCTAAGTTATAGCTTAGACTTCTATTAAAGAGGTAGAAACACTTTTGTACATTTTATAATGATTAGCTTAATATAGTATATTACTATTTAGGGAGAGAGGTAATAGCTAATAGTAAAATTGAGCATAAGAATCTGTTCTATAGAGGTGCTTGCTCTATTGATGTCTATAGTTAGTGGTCTTTTAGTGCTACTATAGGGCATAGTGCGTTATAGATGCGTTGGGTTGCTCCCTCTGTGGCTAGAGTGTATAGTATGCATAGGGCAATTGTTAAGACCTATCCTGGATTAGTGGGCATAGGATAGGTCACTTAGCCTTAGACTTATCCTAGCTATTAATTAGTATAAAGTGTTTAGTATTACAAGAGTATACTAATAAGATAATCAGCTGAAATCTAAGAATAGCTATAATAGTAATAGTTCTATAGATCTTAATAAAGGAGAGGTTATAGTAATTATATCTATTACTATAATTGCTATATAGCAGCCTAGAGTTCATCCTAGAATAGAAAGCATAAGATGTCTATTTTTAAATGTATGCATTAGATTAAACACTAGGCATCTATTTGAATAAAGCAACTAGCTTCTAGTCTGTTTTTATATACCTAAAGTCTACTATTATCCTCTTAGTCAATGTACCTGCCCTATAGACCAAAGCTTGAACCTTTACTGGTGCCTAAGGGCATCCGTCCACAATGCAGTTCACCAGCTTCTGCCACAACCTCAGCCATATGGCTGAAATTCCACTCAGAACTAGGCAGACGTTGGCTGGGTCTCTAAGGTTCCCCTCCCACTCACTCTCTCTCAGGCCGATAGACAGAATCAGGCCCATATGCGGATGACACTGCATTGCCTTAGCAGCCATTCTTAGCCCATGGCTATTGCCTAAATCCTTTATACCTAATGCTAGTAATAACTCTCTAGCTAAGCTTTTAGACAATTATAAGTATAATAAAGATTATTCTATTTTTCTATCTTACTAAGTTTACTAACATTAGACTATTAATTATAATATTATACCTAATAATAATATTTACCTATTTACTCTTAATAGTAATAGAATCTATAGCTTATTCTTATTAATAATTCTATAAAATCTTATATTTATTATTAACTTTAACTTCTTACTTAAGCTATATAATTATTTTAATATAATTTATAATATTAGTATTAATAGTCTAATTATTATTATATTAAAGTATCTAAGAATAATTATTAATAAATATATTATTATTTATATAGTCTTATTTAATAAAGTATTTAAGAAAAAGAGCTATAAGGTTAAGATTAATAATTAATTCTAAGGTAAATTTAATATTATAGTACTAAAGTAAATAGTTAAGTAGATCTTAGTAAATAATAGCTATAATAAAAATATACTTCTTAAAGATCTCTTTAAAATAGTTTATAAAGTATAAGTTTCTAGTTCTTTTCTTTTCTTATAGTATAGTTAATTAATAAGCTTTATATATATAATAAGTAAAGAAACTAAAGATATAATATACTTAATAAGCTATTATCTCTCTTATAGAATAGCTTATCTATTTAACTTTATTAAGATATAATAAGCCTATTAAGCTATATCTATTATAATTATATTCTTTAATCTAATTACTATTAGGCTCTTTTAAGAGTAGTTTATTAATAGTACTCTAAGAGTAAATAACCTAGTATATATACTTTAGAACTAGGCTTAGGATGTTTAGCCTAACTAGCTATAGAATAGTCTTTAGTACTTAGTATTAATTAGAATAAGTATATCTATCTTAAGGCCTATATATAATAATATCTTAAGTATTAAAGCTATCTTAAAGAAGCTTATAATAGAAATAAAAATAATAATAGAATAGTTTTATTATAATAAATCTAGCCTTAATAATAAAAACTATTACTTTTATTTTAATATTATCTATAATCTTAAGGATATTAGTCTAAAAGAGTTAAAAAAGTAATATAAGATTACTATAGTAATTAGATAGTATATTATATTATAGAATATATTTAAATAAATAAAGATAAATATAAATAGCTTTATAAAGAAATAATATTAGTTAATCCTAGTTATTATAAGTTCTTATATTATATTCTTACTTTCTATTATAGTATTATTAATCTATTATTATAAGACTTTAGCTCTTATAAGATACTCTTTAGCTTAAATAGTATACTTATATTAAGTAACTTTATTAATAGACTATTTAATACTATTAATCTAAAGAAATATCTTCTTTTCTACTAATTGTATTCTTAGTAGATAAGAAAGGTCTTTATATTATATAGACTTAATAGTATTAAAAAGATATAGCTAGCTATTGATTTTACTTAGTATTATTAAGCTATATTTAGCTTAGTCTTTTAGCTTAATAATAGATTAAAGGACTATCTTAAAGAGAGTATTATTAATTATATTAATTAGATCCCTAAAGGATAAACTCTTAGTATAAGCTAAAACTAGTCTAAGGCTTATAATAAGAATAATCTTAATACTACTATTATAAGTATAATAAAGTAACTTATATAGTTTAATAATAATAACTAACTATTAATCTTTAATAATATTAACTAAAACTATAAGTAAGATAGTATAATAAGTATATATAATTTAAGATACTATCTATCTAATAATTATAAGATAATACTAATTATAATATAGCTTTTATACCTTATATAGTTAGGTAAGTTTAAGTAGTTAGCTAAGATTAATCTTAGTTTTAATAGGACTATTTTTAGAAAATAGTATAATAGTAAACTTAGTAAGTTTTAGCCTTATTTTAAATAAGGTTAGTTGCTAGATAATATATACTCCTAATACAAGGGGGTTTCAAACTACTATTAACTACTATCTAAAGGCTCTTTAAACCTAATCTTATCCCAATCTAGCTTAGTTTATCTCTTTAATATCTCCTAGGGGATAACTAAATACTAAGGAAACCCTTTTTTTATAAGAAGAGAAAACCCTATGCTCCTAATTGGTCCTATTACTAGGCCCAGATAGGCAACTTAAACTTATTAGTAAATCAATAATAAGTAAACAATTCTAGTGTAATAGTATACTACTGCTAGGCTGGTTGGTTTTCTATAGCTATATAATATAGTATTATATAACTGCTTAGACTAGTCCCTATTGACCTAAGGGGGGGGTTCCTTCCTACTAGTAGGAAGGTTGATTCCGACTGGGTTTAAACCAATAACCCCTCGCTTATACAGAGGGATTCTAAGCATATAACTACTATACTATAGAACTGTTTTAGCCTTATATACTAACTATAATATAATATAATCTTATCTTATACTAGGCTTAAACTATAATTAGCTTTTTAAGCTACTAAATAGCCTACTCTTAGTATTAGTATAAACTGCTTTATACCTTTAGGAAAGAAGTATTAATATTATAATATATATATAGATCTATAAATACTAATAAGATAAGCTAATAGAATCTTATAATATATTAAGCTATTTACTTTTAGACTATAAGTAAGAAAGTATTATAATAATATAGATAGTTTTATTTAAGGAGATTAAGAGTAAAAGTACTAATACTATTAATCTATTATAACTTTAGGCCTTTTTTAATAATAAATAGCTATAGTATAGTCTACTTAAAGTAATAATAGTAATAGGACTAATAGACTAATAGCTTAATTAGCTTTAAGAGATTACTTATAATATAATATAATTCTTAGATATAATTAGCCTATTATTATAATACTTAATAATTAAAACTTAAAAAGAGTTAATAAGTAGCTACTTTATATACTTAATAGTATACTAATAGGTATTATTTTTAAATAATAATTAATAGAAGTATATATTAGTAAGACTAATACTTAGAATAATTAGATTCTTAGTATTAATATATAAATTAAAGGAGTATTAGGTTCTTTAATAAAAGCTTTTTCTATATATAGAAAGGTATATAAAATAGATATAAAAGGTACTCTTAGGTATAAATGTTTAGTATATTTATAATAAAGTAGTAATAAACTCTTTATATATATTAGGTTTTTTCTACTTAGATTAAAGTAAATTTAAAAAAGTAAAGGAAATATATAAGTAGGCTCTAAAAGGCTATAAGAAGGTACTTAGACCTAATTATATATTAACTCTTAATATAGTTAATAGCTTAATAAACCTTTACTTAGACTAAGATAAGTTTAAAGAGGTAAAAGAGATATATAAGTAGGTACTAGAAAGTTATAAGAAAGTACTTAGATCTAATTATATATTAACTCTTAATATAGTTAATATAATAAAGATTAAAAGCTAAGTAGGCTAGCTAGTTGCTAGTAAGAGTATAATTAGATATAAGAGGGGGCTGCTATAAGGAAGGTTAAGTAGGAAAGAAGGGAGAAGGTTTTTTTCTTTTTTTTTCTTTTAAGTATTATCTTAAGAGATAAGGACTTAAGAGCTTCTTATTATAGAAAGATAAGAGAAATAAGCTTATTAAGCTTAAAGCTTAAGCTTTTATCTTTATTTACTAAGAAAGAATTCTATAATTATATTTAAATCTTTATTTAATTCTAGGTTAAACTTTTATCTTTTATAATACTAATTATTAAGCTAATTATAGGCTTTTTTAATACTTTATTAATATTCTTTCCTACTTTTAATTTAATAATTAATCTTATAAGATACTTTTCTATTAGAAGATACTAAATATTAGATTACTTAACTATATATATACTATTTAGTATAACTTTAGACTAATTAACTAAGATACTTATATAATATATTTCTATATACCTTACTAAAGGATTATTATCTATTTAAAGTATTATTTCTTATTCCTTTCTACTGTTAAATTTAAAGGTTATAATAGGGTAGTAAGTCAATTGATCTAGTCTATTAAAGGGATTAATTAATATACTTTTAAGCTACTACTATTGAATATAAGGAAAGTAGAAAGATAATAAGAATTAGAAAAGAGAGGGGATTAAGACCTCCTTAAAAGGACCTTAGACCTATAGACCTAAGAAAACAGTAATAAATCAACCTAGCAAAAAGAGAAATATAAGACTTAATTAAGACTACTATAAGAAGTAAGATAATATTAAATACTTAAACTCTAAACTATATTACTTATTATTATACTTATTCCTCTATTTTATAAGTTCTAAAGGAAAATAAAGTATACCTAAACTTAGATAGATCTTATAGTATAATATTATTAGATTTTTATAACTATAGAGACCTTTTATAAGAATAAGAATACTATTTTCCCCTATTAAGTTATAAGTAGAAAGAGAATATATATTAGCTTATATAATAGGAAGGTATTACTAGAATGATTATTATATAGTTTTAATAAGGGACTAGTACTTAGCTATTTTAGCTTTAATAACCTTTTATATTATAAGAAGTTAAAAGTTAAGGAAAGAAAGAAAAAGAGAGGATTTATTAAGAAAGAGAAAGAATAGAAAAGAGATTAATAAGTAGGTAGAAAAACATTAAGAGGATTAATCTACTTAGAGAGATTATTATAATAATTATAAAGATAGATTATTTAAATTAGATAGTTAATCTGATTTTTATTCTATATTTTTATATATTTATTATTTATTTTATTATTTAATTATTCTTTTATTTTATTAAAGGAAATATAATAATAGTTAAGCTTTTATTTTAGTATAATTAGTAAAAGCTATATCTAAAGGAAAGAATTACTTTTTAATAAGTAAGGATTCTATGAATAGAAGACTAGATTTTACTACTATTACTAAAGGAAAAGAAAGAAAGAAAAGAAAGGAAATATTTATATAATGCTTATAAGAATAATATACTAGAATCTAAGCTAATTAGATAAAGATATAAAGTTATTATTAGTACTTATTATATTCTTATATAAGGACTCTTTACTAATCTAAATACTAATTAAATTAAATACTAAGACTAATAAGATAGATATAAAGCCTTTGGATATAATAAAGAGAAGGAAGATAAGTAAAGAGCTTAATACTCTCTTCCCTATCTATATATTCAATTATATCTTTAAGGGAATTAATATTACTAGTTACCTAAGGATATTTAAGAACTATATTAAGAGATAGATCTACTTAAATGAAAAGAAGGCCTAATTAATAATATACTTTATCTATTTAGATATAATAGTCCTTGGTAGTATACACCTAGAGAAGGGGCTAAAGGTTAAATAGTATAAAAGAAAATAGAAAAAACAATAGTATAATAGGCTTAATACCCAAGCCTAAGGCAATAATGACTCAAGGAGAATTAACTTTATATATAATAATATTATCCCTCCTTCTATTATAAAGATTAACTAAGAAGAATAATACTAACTATAAAAGGTATAAAAGTAATAATACTCTAAAAAGGTTTATTATTCTTAGTTAGAAAGGTAAATATAGGACTAAGAAGGTAGCTTAAAAGATAGATTTCTTTTGTTTTCTAATATTAGACTTAAAGAAGATCTTATAAAATACTTCTTTACTATATATATATATTTCTTTAGTCTAAATTAAAGAAAGAAGGAAGTTCTAATATATATAATCTTACTCTAATTAAGAATAATTATTAGATTATAAAGAAGGTATATAATAGAGACTAAAGGCTAAGTAGGCTAGCTAGTTATTAGTAAGGGTATAATTAGGTATAGGAAGGGGCTACTATAAGGAAGGTTAAGTAGAAAAAGAGGAAAAGGGTTTTTTTCTTTTTTTTTCTTTTAAGTATTATCTTAAGAGATAAGGACTTAAGAGCTTCTTATTATAGAGAAATAAGAGAGATAAGCTTATTGAGCTTAAAGCTTAAGTTTTTACCTTTATTTACTAAGAAAGAATTCTATAATAATATTTAAATCTTTATTTAATTCTAAGTTAAACTTCTATTTTTTATAATACTAATTATTAAGCTAATTATAAGCTTTTTTAATACTTTATTAATATTTTTTTCTACTTTTAACTTAATAATTAACCTTATAAGATACTTTCTTATTAAAAGGTATTAAATATTAGACTATTTAACTATATATATACTATTTAGTATAGCTTTAGGCTAATTAATTAAGATACTTATATAATATATTTCTATATATCTTACTAAAGGACTATTATCTATTTAGAGTATTGTTTCTTATCTCTTTCTATTGTTAAATTAATAACTTAGGAATTCTCTATAAGGAATAAGATAAGTTTAAGAAAGTAAAAAAGATATATAAGTAAGTACTAAAAGGCTATAAAATAGCACTTAGATCTAATTATATATTAACTCTTAATATAGTTAATAACTTAGAAAGCTTTTACTTAAACTAAGATAAGTTTAAAAAGATAAAAGAAATATATAAGTAAGTACTAAAAGGTAAAAAGAAAATACTTAAATCTAATTATATATTAACTTTTAGTATAATTAATAACTTAAAAAACCTTTATTTAGATTAAGATAAGTTTAAAGAAGTAAAAGAAATATATAAGTAGGTATTAGAAGGTAGAAAGAAGGCACTTAGATTTAATTATATATTAATTCTTAATATAGTTAATAACTTAAGAAACCTTTATTTAAATTAAGATAAGTTTAAGAAGGTAAAAAAGATATATAAGTAAGTACTAAAAGATAAGAAGAAAGTACTTAGATCTAATTATATATTAACTTTTAATATAGTTAATAACTTAAGAACCTTTTACTTAAACTAAAGTAACTTTAAAAAAGTAGAAAAGATATATAAGTAGGCTTTAGAAGATAAAAAGAAAATACTTAGATTTAATTATATATTAACTCTTAGTATAATTAATAACTTAAGAAACCTTTACTTAGATTAAAGTAAGTTTAAAGAAATAAAAAAGATATATAAGTAGGTATTAAAAAGTAAGAAGAAAATACTTAGATTTAATTATATATTAATTCTTAATATAGCTAATAACTTAAGAACTCTTTATAAGAACTAAAGTAAGTTTAAAAAAGTAAAAGAGATATATAAGTAAGCCTTAAAAGACTATAAGAAAGTACTTAAATCTAATTATATATTAACTCTTAATATAATTTATAACTTAAGAATCTTCTATTTAGACTAAAGTAAGTTTAAGAAAATAAAAGAAATATATAAGTAAGTACTAAAAGGTAAAAAGAAAGTATTTAAACTTAATTATATATTAACTCTTAATATAATTAATAACTTAGAAATCCTTTATAAGGATTAAGATAAATTTAAAAAGATAAAAAAGATATATAAGTAGGCCTTAAAAGGCTATAAAAAGGTACTTAGATCTAATTATATATTAACTCTTAATATAGTTAATAACTTAGGAAGCCTTTACTTAGACTAAGATAAGTTTAAAAAGGCAAAGGAGATATATAAGTAAGTACTATATAGTTTCTAAATAGCCCTAGGACCTAACCATCCTAAATCAGCTATAATTATATACAATATGGAATCTTTATAATACATCTAAGGTATTATAAGTTATTACTTTCTATTAATTTCTAAGGGCTGCTTAACTAGATCAGCAGATATTTCCATAAGCACGACCAAAGAGAAGACAACAGGCGGGCCAAAAGCGTTAGGAAGATTAGCAGCTAGGATCTGCACATGCATAGGCAGTGCCACTAGGTAATCCTTTGGTAGATTAGAGTAAGGTTGAGCAAGCACTGAGAAATGAGACCGGGGCTACCAGACTCTTCTACAGATTGTCATTGAATAGCTCCGTACAAGACCCCATGGAAATTTCGATTATGTCTTATCAATTCCCCCGTTTGTACGCAAACGATTTTGGTTTCTTCTCCGCATAGTTTTACTGCCATAAGGCCAACGTTCCCCTGCCTGCCCTATCCATTCCAGTTTAAGTAGCCCCTTTGCACACATCATCTACATGCCACCAGTGTAATCCCTAATTCAACCCACTCAGTCAAGACAAAAAAAAAAACCAAGCAAGCTCCAGCAAGACAGACAAAGTATTCAGACAATAAAGATAACTTCCTCATACAACTAAAGGAAGAAGAGCAGCTTAGGTAGGCAGAGATTCATTAGCGTTTTACTTAACATTTCCCTGAACGAGGTAGCTTAGGTCTGTAAGTGTACTACTGTATGAAATTCAAGGATCGTAGGAGAACTTAATAGTATTATGCTCTTCTGGGTCAGGGGACTTTCAGATGGGTGGGATGTACCTTAAACGAGCCAAGGAGTGCTGCCCCTGGTCACATACGTGCACGATTGCTTGGAGTTGTCAGCCGGGTGATCTGGAGGGCATGTATGCCTCGGTTCTACACCTGAGATCGCAGTCCATAGCTTGATGCTCATAGTAGATGCTATTTTGTTTGGCCCAGTAGGATATCGATGGGGTGTGATATAAGCACCCCAATGAACTGCTCCGTCCCAGGAAGGTCTGGTGTAGGTACCCGTATGCGGATGGGTCCAGCTATCGACTTCTTCAAAGACCAATATCTTGTCTTTCTTGGAGATTGAGCCCTCTGCCCCCCGAGAAGAATTGCAGACGCTCTCCACCTGGTAGAAGTATCAGGTAAAGTTGGCCGACGTGCTTCTCTAGCTCCCCATCAATTGAGGAGTTTGAGTGTAGCATATGCGGTCCATCTGGTAAGCGTCCCTTCATGTTGATAACTCAAAATTATTCCTCTTTTATGGCAGGGCGCTCACATTCTCCCACTGGGGCTACGCCATCTACCAGAACAAGAAGATTCTCAAAGCAGAGGCGGCCTAGGCACAGCCGAAGTCTTCGATGGCGAGGCTGAAGGGGCACGGTTTGTTGGTTTATTCCTACTCGGTTGTAGCCTCAGCAATAAGACAGCATTACAGTCGACATATGGGGACAGAAGCGCGCCTTCATACGTGGATAAAAATTGATCCAAGCATGTCATACAAGGACCCACAATCGGCCATCGGGTAATGTGGGTACAATCGATGCCGAGCCGGCCCGTAACATCCGGCGCGCCTTGGTCATCAGCGGAACCCGGCTGACGGGGTCGAGTTGGAACAACCGCTCTCCGCTCGCGACCGAAATGGGCGCCCCAGACGGCTAGGAAACAGGAGCCATCCGATAAGCAAGATTTATTTATCCGCAGCCATCAGCCTCTGTGTCAATGTAAAATAAAGCATTAATCAAACGAAAACTCCATCCATAGAATGGCTAATGTTTTCCAATGTAAAAGAAACCACAGATCATATGATTCCCGACGCTAGACAGTTCTCGTTTGGTCTAGAAGGCAAGAACCCCTCAGTCACTTCCAATATAAATTTGTTCGGCCCCTACGACCCTCCGAGATCAAAGTGAAAAGGAAATTAAAGAGAAAAAAATAACGCTGGCTTTTTCCTATAGCACATTCAAAGCTTAGTGAATACAGGGCTGGCTGGCTAAGGTAGGAAGTAGTTGCTAGCCGGGCTTCCTGCTTCTAAATCAAACATAACCAACTACATAGATCGCTACTAAGAACTGGAAAAGGGCTGCTTATAACCAAAGAGGTAATTATGCCTGCCTCCACTCTAAGAGAACTTCATCACTAGTACACAACCTAAACAATAGGCAATAGCAACCATTAATCCCACTACAGCAGATTTCTCTACTCAATACTCCAAAGGTAGCTAAAGCATATTTTTTCCATCTTTTACAATCTATATACCATTAGTGCTTATACCCCAACTAGAGTAGCAAATACCCCATAAGGTTGCATCAGTCGACTGATTATTGATAGTAGGCAGTAGAGCCAGGAGATCCAGGTTCAGAAGTCCAATGTTGGTAAAGAGACGAGTGTTAGTCATAGGATCGAATAAAAGGCAATCTAACTCTCTCCCGGCCTCGAATGTCTGATTGCATTCACCCATCGCTGCATCCCAGATCTTGACCGTACGATCGTCTGACCCCAATGCGATCCGCTGGCCATCCGCTGAGAACACAACTGACATCACTGCATTGCTATAGCCCTTAAGTGTCTGCTTGCATTCACCCGTTGCCACATCCCAGATCTTGACTGTACCATTGTGCGATCGCTAGAGCTTCCAATTCGACTTGGCTTTTACACTGTAAAGGGCACATACTAAGATCTTATACTTTATAAAATACTATCTAATATTATTAAGCATAATATCTCTATCTTTCTTAATTATAAGCTTATAAAAATCAAGATTAAGTATAACTTATCTATATCTAAAGATTAATACTTACTATTCAATTAGCCTAAAGAAGAAAATGTTTAACTTTTAGTAAAAATAGTAATTCCTCTTTTTATTTTTACTATTATAGTTTACTATTTTCTTTCTAATTATAGATTTAGTAATCCTAATAAGTAATTAAGAGAAGTTTTATAATATTAAAGAGAAGGCTAGATATTATAACTTAGTACTATCTATTTATCTATTTTTAATAGGCTAATTAATAGCTTAAAGAACTAATAATAGAATAATCTTATTAAGTAGTTTTAATATATTATTAGCTTTATTATAGTTTTAGGGAACTCTTTTCTTATATTTACCCTTAAATAACTTCTTAATATTGAAAAAGAGAAGATTAATAATTAATTAAACTTACTTTATTTAGTTCTAAGTATTCCTATATTAGAACAATCTCCTATTAAAATACTATATCTCTTTTTCTATAACTTTCTAATAGACTCTAAGAACTATAATAAGTATTTATTCTAGATAGATAAGAAATAGGTTTATAATCAATTAATTACTATTGAAACTACTGTTTGAACTACTATTTCTGCCTATCCATAATTGCACTGAATTATATGTTTCCTTTGCTTAAGCTTAATAGGGGGATAGATCTTTGGATTTTAAACCTAATTATTAACTTTTGCCCTCTCTATCCACTGACGCTAGGAACAATTATCAGGCTTCTAACTCCCTCTACTAAATCCCTTTATACTTTATGACTAATGTTAGAGATAACTATAGTAGAATTCCCTTGGGTTCTAATGTATTACTCTTTTAGCTATAGGTTAATTAGAATGATATTACCTATTAACTTTATAATCTATAAGGTATAAATAGGGTTATATAGCTTCTTAAGGAATTTCTTTTCTATAATAGTAATATTATTATTCCTTTTTAGCTTTAGAGCTAGTCTCTTTAGAAAAAGCTATTCTATTATAATTTATTAGATTATTATTATATTAAGTTATATTTCCTTTTATAGTAGAATATTATAACTAAAGACTATTAATTAGACTAACTCTTTAGGTCTAAAGTAATTAATTATAGGCTATTTTATATACTTTAAGCTAGACTTTTAAGCTATAATTTATAGTATAGAAATAAGGCTTAAATATTCTTTTAATTTATTATATAGGTTATATAAAAGCTTATATATATAGCTTAATAAGAGCTTACTAAACTATAGTATAATTTAGATAGTAGTTATTTTATATAATTAGTAGTATAATTATTATATTATATAAAAGGTTAAATCCCTCTATAAGGGAACCTAATATATAATAATTACTATATTATATATTGATTTCTTTGTCTTAAGCCTAGTTAGTTTTAAAGTTCTTTATTAACCTTTATATCTAACCTAAACCTATCTACCTTTTCTATTCTAAGTTTTTCCTTAACCCTATTCCTAGCATATAATCCTACCCTTATTAGTCCTTTTCCCCCTGATTTCACAATACACTAACTAGCCATCTATACCAGCTCTATACACTCTAGCAGCTCCTAGAACCATAGGGTATATTTATCTCTAGTTAATTTGTTAGTAATGGCTTTATCCTAGTATAACCTAGCTTTCAATCTTCTAGTAAGCTTTTTAAGAAACTCCTTTTCCTCTCTAATAAAGCTAATATTATTAACTTTAGTACTTTTATTATTTAAGAGTAAACAGTAGCTAAATATAGCTAGATATACTATTTGGATAGTACTAACTATTATATAGTTAGACTTAAAGCTATTAAGGTTATAGATTTTAGCCTAGTAAAGCTACTACTTGTACTTAGTAGGCTTAATCTCTCTATCTAAAGAGTAATAATATCCTATTTTATATGCTTTATAGCTCTATTTCTTATTACTAGGTTATAAGATATAGTAGATAATAGTAAAAGTAGAATGCATTATAGTTATATTATACTATATTATAGTATATTAAGAAAGAGGGAAGAAGACTGGCTAGACTTATTAGCTTAATGAAAGATAGTTATTTATATATACTATAGTTTAGGATAAGCTTTTTATAAATTAAACATTAAGGTTAGAAAGAAGGACCTAAATAGGTTATAAAAATAGGCTTAAAATATAATATTAATACAAACTATATTATTAAGAAAGCTTACTATATTTAAGTTATTAGGATTAATAGTACTAAGTATAATATCTTATTATATTAACTACTATATATTATCTATTATATTATCTTAATCTATTAGATAATATTAACTAAGGCTAAAATTACTATAAATAAAAGGTTAAATAGAATATAAAAAGGTAATCTAAAAAGTATAAAGGCTGGGTTTTTATCCTAAGGGGTTTTAGCCTTTTTTAAGATCTAGCTTTTCTAAGGTCTAGCTTTTCTAAGATCTAGCTTTTCTAGCTGATTAAAGTAGTAAAACTTATATCTTAACTTTATAATAGAAATTCTTATTTCTTTAAGTTATTATTACTTTAGACTTAAGTATTAAGCTTATTATATTATTGTTTTTTCTATTTTCTTTTATACTATTTAATCTTTAGCTCTTTCTCTAGGTATATACTATTAAGGACTATTATATTTAAATACTAAAGTTTTATTAATAGTAGATATTATATTAGTAGTAGTTATTAGGTTTTTTTATATTCTATATAAAATAGTTATTAAAATAGCCTTAAAACTGTTTATTTAACTATTTGTATTAATGTTTAATAGTTTAATAATAGTATTTAATAAAGTCTTTATAATGCTTTAATAATATATAAAGGCTTCCTTTGATTTAAACTATACCTTAGTCTATTATTCTTTTTTTTTTAGATATAATAGTCCTTGGTAGCACATTATAACTTAATCTAGTCTATTAAATATTATTTATTATAATTCTAGATTGTATAATTATATTTAGAACTTCTTTTTCTATTTAAGGGTAATATTTTCTTAGATAGGTTATATCTTATAGTATATTCTATCTTTATTAATAAATAATTATCTAATAATAATAATATACTTCTATTTAAAATATCCTTTAAGTATAAAGTATAAAAGTTATTTATTAATCTTTTGTTTTTTATTATTAAAGTTATATTAATAGCTTATAGTATTAGCTTATTTATTCTTTGATCTTTTTCTATAGATAATAGTATAGTTAAATTCTAAAGGTATTTAGTATAATAAAGTTATTATTTAATAAGTTATTAAGTAATTATAAAATAAGTAATATTTTTATAATCTATATAGATCTTAACTTAGTATTTACTTTCTAGAAGATAGTATTAGAATTCTTTAAATAAGTTAATAATTATAAGGAATTCTTTATTATAAATAGAATAATTAAGTTTAGCTTTATATATTTTATAAGAGAAGAAGGCAATAGAGTAAAGTATACTATTATTATTTTATTATTTGATTTAAGAACCTTATATATAGTCTAATAAGTCTATTTTAAGTTTGATTTCTTATTTAAGGTTAAAGGTTATTAGTATTAGTTTACTTAAGATAATATTCTTAATATTATTAAATACTTTCTTAGTAGTTATATTCTATTAAAAGTCTTTTTCTTTCTTTATAAATCTAATAAGAAATATAATAAGTTTACTAAAGTTTTAAATAAATCTTTAATAGTAGTTTATAAACCTAAGAAAGGATTATACTTTTTTAATATTCTTTAGTTTAAACTATTTATTAACTATAATAATTTTCTTTAGATTTATTCTAATCTAGTTATATAAGATTATATATCTAAGAAATTCTACTTTCTTAATATTTAAATATAATAGTCCTTAGTAGTATATACTTAGAAAAGGGGCTAAAGGTTAAATAGTATAAAAGAAAATAGAAAAAACAATAGTATAATAGGCTTAATACCTAAGCTTAAGGTAATAATAACTTAAAAAGATAAAGGTTTCTATTATAAATTTAAAGTATAAGTTTTACTATTCTAATTAGCTAGAAAAGCTAGATCTTAAAAAGGTTAAATCTTAGAAAGGTTAGACCTTAGAAAAGCTAGATCTTAGAAAAGACTAAAACCTCTTAGAATAAAAGTCTAGCTTTTATACTTTCTAGGCTTTTTATATTCTATTTAATCTTTTATATAATATAATAATTATATTATTAATTGTATAAAATAACTGCTTTTATCTAAATTATACTATAGTTTAGTAAGCTTTTATTAAGTTATATATATAGGCTTTTATATAATCTATATAGTAAATTAGAAGAATATTTAAGCTTTATTTTTATACTATAAATTATAGCTTAAAAGTCTAGCCTAAGATATATAAAATAGCTTATAATTAATTACTTTAAACCTAAAGAGTTAGTCTAATTAGTAGTTTTTAGTTATAATATCCTATTATAAGAGGAAATATAGCTTAATATAATAATAGCTTAATAGATTATAATAGAATAGTTCTTTCTAAAGAGATTAGCTTTAAAGCTAGAAAGAAATAATAATATTACTACTATAAAGAAAGAGTTCCTTAAAAAGCTATATAATCCTATTTATACCTTATAGATTATAAAGTTAATAGGTAATATTATTTTAATCAATCTATAGCTAAAGGAATAATACATTAGAAACTAAGGGAATCCTATAATTATCTCTAATATTAGTTATAAAGTATAAAGGGATTTAGTAGAGAGAGTTAAAAGCTAGAGGGGGTAAAAGTTAATAATTAGGTTTAAAATCCAAAGATCTATCCTCCTATTAAGCTTAAGCAAAGGAAACATATAACTGTTTAATGTAATTATAGATAGGTAGAAATAGTAGTCTAAATAGTAGTTTTAATAGTACTACTTTCTTAATATAGAAATAACTTTTCTTTAGTTTAATTAATAATTTATTATTTTATAATACTTATAGTACTTTATAAATATATTTTATATATTCTTTTTTAATCTTAAAGAAGATTAGAATATTATTTAAATAGTATACTATAAATATATTTAGATATTCCTAAAGTATATAGTTAATTATTTATTAGAATAATACTAATATATTTATAAGTCTAAAGAGTATAATAAGGTATTTAAAGAGTTTATATTTTATTCTAAAGATAGTTTTCTATTTATATTCTAATTAAATATAAATAAGGTTATATACTCCTTTAAGATTTAATACTATAAAGACTTTTATTCTATAGAGCCTATTTTTAAGCTTAATACTAAAGGATAATAAGGCTTAATCTTTAAAGATAATTATATTTACCTATTAGTAATCTATAATAAGTTAAAACTTTCTATTTTTCTTAAGAATAAATATAATTAGATAACCTATAAAGGATTTAGATTTCTTAATATATCCTTTCCTTAATATTTTATTAAAGTATTCCTTAAGTATATATAATTATATTTTATTAAGATTAAAAATCTTATAGAATAGAAATAATATTCTATCTTTTAATATAAATTTATAACTCTACTTATTAAATTCTAATAGACCTATTTTAAGTTCTTTCTTAAAGAGTTTCTTATAAATATAATATTTTAATAGTATATTCTTAAGTTATTATTCTTTAAAGAGTTTTTTTATTCCTTAAGGTCTTTATTTAGTTATATAAACTATTATCTAATATATTTAATTATTCTTTAGAGTTATTATTATTTAGTATTCTTTTATTTATATTATATTCCTTTTAAAGGTATTAAGATATTTATTATATTCTTATACTTATTCTTACTTTTTAGTTCTTTTTAAGTTAAGATTTAAGATTTCTTTTTATTTATTAAGTTATTTTTATTATTACTAAAAAGAATATTATTAGGATTAATATATATTTAGCTAGTTCTTTAGTTAATATAAGAGTTAAATTTCTTTAGCTATAAGTACTCTAAAATAATATTATTTAAATATAATAGTTCTTAGTAGTATATACTTAGAGAAGAGACTAAAAGTTAAATAGTATAAAAGAAAATAGAAAAAATAATAATATAATAGGCTTAATACCTAAGCCTAAGGTAATAATAACTTAAAAAGATAAAAGTTTCTATTATAAAGTTAAAGTATAAGTTTTACTATTCTAATTAGCTAGAAAAGCTAGATCTTAGAAAAGCTAGATCTTAGAAAAGCTAGACCTTAGAAAAGCTAGATCTTAGAAAAGGCTAAAATCCCTTAGGATAAAAGCCTAGCTAATCTCTATACTTTCTAAGTTATTTCTTTATATTCTATTTAACCTTTTATATAATATAATAATTATACTATTAATTATATAAGATAACTACTATCTGAATTATACTATAGCCTAATAAGCTCTTAATATACTATATATATAGGTTCTTATATAACCTATATAGTAAATTAGAAGAATATCTAAGCCTTATTTCTATACTATAAATTATAACTTAAAAGTCTAACTTAAAATATATAAAATAGCCTATAATTAATTACTTTAGACCTAAGGAGTTAGTCTAATTAATAGTCTTTAGTTATAATATCCTATTATAAGAGGAAATATAGCTTAATATAATAATAGCTTAGTAAATTATAATAGAATAGTTCTTTCTAAAGAGATTAGCTTTAAAGCTAGAAAGAAATAATAATATTACTACTATAGAAAAGGAGTTTCTTAAGAAGCTATATAATCCTATTTATACCTTATAGATTATAAAGTTAATAGATAATATTATTCTAATTAACCTATAGCTAAAGGAGTAATATATTAGAAACTAAGGAAATCCTACTATAGTTATCTTTAATATTAGCTATAAAGTGTAGAGGGATTTAGTAGAAGGAGTTAGAAGCTAGAGAGAGTAAAAGTTAATAATTAGGTTTAAAATCCAAAGATCTATCCCTCTATTAAGCTTAAGCAAAGGAAATATATAATTTAGTACAATTATAGATAGGTAGAAATAGTAGTCTAAATAGTAGTTTTAATAGTAAAGAGCTATATATACTAAGTAATCTTAATAGTTTTCTTATATAACTTAACTCTTATAGTTTTAGCCTCTAAGAATAAGATAATCTAGCTTTAGTATATTAATAATAATATATATATTTAAGAGCTTAAAGGCTATATAAACTTAGTATTATTAATAGCTTTCTTATATAATTTAACCTTTATAGCTTTAGCCTTTTATAATATAATAATCTAACTTTAGTATATTAATAATAGTATATATATTTAAAAGCTTAAGAGCTATATATACTAAGTAATCTTAATAGTTTTCTTATATAATTTAACTCTTATAGCTTTAGCCTCTAAGGATAAGATAATCTAGCTTTAGTATATTAATAATAGTATATATATCTAAGAGCTTAAGAGCTATATATACTAGGTAATCTTAATAGTCTTCTTATATAACTTAATCTTTATAGTTTTAGCTTTTAGTAATATAATAATCTAGCTTTAGTATATTAATAATAATATATATATCTAAGAGATTAAGGGCTATATATACTAGGTAATCTTAGTAGCTTTCTTATATAATTTAACTCTTATAGCTTTAGCCTTTTATAATAAGATAATCTAGCTTTAGTATATTAATAATAGTATATACATTTAAGAAGTAATTAGTATTTCTTTCTTTTAATTGCAATTTAACCTTAAGAGTTTATACCTTTTAACTAATATTAGTACTATCTCTATTAAGAGTCTTACTTTATTATCTAAAAATATTACTATACCTTTTATTAACTGCCTCTTTAGTATTAGGATTAGTAAAGATAAGTACTAGATTATATAGTAATAAAAGAGACTACTTTGATTATTAGTATTATTTTATCCTAGTTGTTTAAATGTATTTGGATTGTCTATTATTATTAGCTATAACTTAGGGAGAGTGATTATTATGAGATTTATTGATCTCTGGCTACTAGACTAGTTCAATCTAAGTGATTAATCCCATATGCTTATTATCCTTTAAGTTACATTATCAACGTCCAGTCTTGAAACGGAAAAGTGCGAACAGGCGATTCGCTGAGAGCGTTATACGCAAGTGCTCTTTTTTACGGCTAATAATACTGGTCTCGTCACAAATACCGGGGTAATTCTTATGACCAGAAAGTCAATAACCTCCATGGAGTCTCTTGCCCGATCACCTTCTTTAGTCCAAGCACTTGTAGAAGACAGCACTTGGATTTCATACAGGGGGAAAGACCTATTTTGGCTACCGGCGGAGTGTCGCAATGGGCTTATAGCTATCTCGGGGGACAATCTTGCTATCGGTTGCAATTCAGGAAGAGTGGTGCTCTTAACATTCCTTTCTAGTGAGGTTGAGCAGTTGGTAAACTGGAATTGAGCATATCCTATTTCGTGCCACGGGTTATATTGGCTATTTTAAACTTCCTACTATCTATTGTTGTACTTGGTTGTAGCTTAGACAGGGTGGTGGACATTGGATCGTTAACTTAATAAGCTGCTAGAATTTTTGCAGGGCATTTACGTCTTAATATTTTCTTCTATTTCGATTTCATACCTTTGCGAAGGATGGTTAAAAGGGACCTGTTTCATTTATAGTATTAGATTGCACCTTTGGAATGCTCAAGAACCTATGAGATTGTCGCCACCTGGTTATCATCGTACGTAAATACTGGCTTATCAGACATTCATATGCTAGGTGAGAAGACGTAGGTAGCAAATAGTTCTAATCAGTATTAGCACTAGACAAGGTTGTCTTTTCGGTCAATGCCAGGAATCTAGTCGTATAACTATGCCCTCCTTTTTCCTACTATGGTTCTCTTACTTCTGATTGGCTTAGGAGTGCTTTATTTCTTCCTCTTATATGTCTAAGTAAGGGTAGTAGGAGCAAGTTGATTGTCCAACAACTACTCTATGTCTAAACTACTATCTATTTAATTACTATCTGAATTGCTAGTTAGCTAAAGTAATAGGCATAGAAGGGATAAGATATACCTAAACTTAGAATTAGAAGCATTAGATCAATATTAGCTATAGTTAGATTTAGTAGTATATATTTTTCTCTAGGGTAGGCTAATAGTTTAGTCATCTTACAATCTAACTGCTTTAATAATAGTATTAAGGAAGCAGCTTTCCTTTATAAAGAATGCTTTTGATTATAGATTAGAGATAAGAATAGGTTTCTACTTGTAATACTCTTAGGGCTAGCTGATTATAGTAGCATAAGTAACTCATTAATAGGATTCAATAATATAAGTATAAATATATTATGTATAAATAAAGCACTCTACTAAATAAATTCCTAATCATTAGAGAGAATTACTAGGATCTAAACAGTAGAATTAACAACTTAAGGGCCTTAGATAAGCTTATAATTAAGGACTCCTAAGATATAACTACTATATACAATCTATAACCCTTTAGGAAAAGGGTTTATAGCTTATTGTATCCACCTGAGTAGAGAACACTATAGTTATTGCTCTATAGGAAAGAGAAGGAAGATATAGTATATATATATGCCTTTGTAAGAAGGATAGTTATTCTCTAGTACTAAGTAAGAACCTAGCTTTATAAACACTAAAGTCTTACTTAGTAGCTCTAGTTAGATATCCTTTTTGATATAGAAGGTATTTAGATCAATAGGACTAGCAAGGGATATATATACTAAAGAGCTTAGCCAGGGGGCACTTTCATTGCTACTACTAAGGAGTCAAAGGACAATACTATAGGATTATAAGCATTAATGACTAGTACCTATATGAATACAACGTAAGAGGACGTACAGAGTCAAGCTGCTATCATGCAGCAGTGCTAGTACAACCTACACAGATTGAGTTTCTTCTATCTCCTATCTATCCAAACTTACACCATAGAAGGTAAGTTTATTTAGAAAAAGTCAAGTGACTATAGTAAACTATTTCCCCTTCTAGTCCTCCTCCAAAGTCACTATTCTTACTCTAGCGTTGAACATAGAGAGTAATAAAAGAAGCCCCAAGATCTTACCTCTTTAGGACTAAGGATGTACAGATAAAGGTCAAGAATGAATGCAGGCTGGATAAAAGGCAGGAAGGTTCCAGCCTTGAAGTTCCCTGCATTCATATAGCATAAGCCAGCTGGAAGGATTTCACACTGGGCTAGGTTGGAATAGTAGGTGATAATAAGATCCGCACTAATTGCTCCCTGCCTACGCTTATTTAGCAGTAGAGGTATTAGGTAAACGATAGAGGCCAAGAAAGAAGAAGCCATATTGATCATAATAGAATTATACATAGTATTATAAGTGAAATGAGTTCAGGAGAGCCAAGGGCAAAGGAGAAGAGAATGTTGAGTCTTCCTTAGTGGGAAATGTTGGCTTACTGTATAGATAAATACTACTTTTAGTACTGCTTTAACCCTAATGTCAATGCAGTATATTACTACTATATTTTATTATAGAAGAAAAAAATAATAGTTAATGCCTAAGGCATTAGAGACTAATAGTTCAGCTAGATATAAATAGCATTATAGCTGAAATAGCATTATAGCTAAAAAGGAAAAAGCAAATAATTCCTCATATCCTAATAACAGCTCCATCTTCTAGCAGCAACTGCTATAGATAGCAGCAATTACTATAGATAGATATAACAGTTTTTCTTATGTAAAACATTGATAGAAGTTCAGCAACTAGTATTGCTTTTAACAGTAGTTAGAGCCCATAACCTTAGTTAAGATAGGTTCAGAAAGGGGTTTCATGCTATAGATCTCTCGCTATACTCCTCTAGACCTCCTCACATATCTCTCCTATCTAGAGAAAGAGCCAGTTTTAGAGAACCTACAGAGTCATCAACATAGAACTTACCAACGTGATTTATCACTATACAGCAATACATTTAAAGAGGCCTCGCTAAGTACTTCAGCATGGCTGAATCACATGATGATCCTTCTTTCCTACCCACTCCACCACAGACACAACTGTCTAATCAGCAGCAGCAGACAAGAATAGGACCACAAAGTAACAAGAGCCAGGCCATACAGAAAGCAGCGCAGCAGCGGTTAGAAGAGCAAAGGCAACGCAAGCGGGAGGCGATACGATATCAGCAGCAGACAACAAGATGGTTGCAGAAGGAAGAGCAGCGCCGCCAACGAGTAGAGAAATAAGCAGAGACAATTCAGCAGTAGGAAGAAGAATACCACTACCAACAAGAGGAGAGAATACAAAATCAGGAACGAGAAAGAGAACGCCACCCACAAGCCGAAGAGATAAGACAGTGGCTGCAGAGACACCACCAGAATCAAGAGGAGGAGGCTTAACATCAAAACAAGGTAGCATCACACACAAGCAATCACCGTCAACGAGCTAGGGAGGCGAGACAGGAGCTAGATTTACCAAACCCAGAGTATGAATCCTTCTTGGGGCACCCAAGGCCTCTCAAGGGCACAAAGTCTGACGATAACCAGGAGACATTATCAACTGAGGCAAGATGGACCTTCTAGCACCATCCCAACCCAACAGGCAGCACTTCCCGACCTAATGTCCATAGAGATGATTATACAGCAAAAGGAAGCCCTAGGCAGGCTGATGCAAGCAGTAGAGCAGTCCTTCCAAGAGAAGCAAGCGGCCTCGAATCACCATAATTGGTACAACCCTATGCCTACACAACATAAGATCAACACAGTTCAGTCCTTTCTAAAAGCTTTCCACAATAAAGGCAGCATAGAGATAGTAATATGCTCTATTTGCTATCTACAGAAGAAGCCACAAGACCTAGACCACATCGACTGGAAAAGGGCATTGCCTAATGAGATTTCATTCAGCAATAACCAACTTACTAGTGTATAAGAGATACTTCCTAGAGGGAGACAGTAAGACCATAGTACCAATATACTTTACCTGTTAAGCAGCTTTTGACTAAAGCAGAGTCCCAGAGGCATGCATAAGGAGCATAATGCTCATCAGCTGCAAGCATAGGTATCCAAAGGAGCTGAAAGACCTTACCCCTCTCAAGGAGAAGCTAATCTCTCTTAATGCAGCATATAGGTTTATCACTAAGTTTAACATCCAATGTGGCCAACTGACCGGCCTAACATATTAGAAGCATATTACAGGTCACATTATAGTATTCCCTAACAATATAGAGTCTTTAGCTACCACAATCCTACTATACCCACTTATATTAACATTAGAGCAGGTGCATATGATTTAGACTAGCCTAGAGTAGCCCACGCCTCCAGATGTAAACAAACTGCTCAGCATTCAACCTAGCGCCATCCGTACAGCATTATAGCAGCTATAAGCAAACAACCCCCTTTACATTAATATCATAATCAACAAAGAGGAGATAGAAAGTTAGGCCTTTGAAGACAGTAGCAATATACTAACACAAGCCTACTAACACATAGTAAGGGAAGAAGAGACTGTAGAAGAGCTTATACGGACAGCATAGATTGTACCTCCAATAGATCGAGGGCAGGACCCTCCTAGTCAAGCGTCATCAGTCAAGGACATTGCAATAGAGCTAGCAGAAAGGTCTAAGTATAACCTTGGACAATCTGAGCCTATGCTGCATAGCGTACAACAACTCCCTAGCTTAGAGAAGGCAATGGCTGAGGAAACGTCAGAGCGAGTGTTTAAGCTGCGCTCCTCAGCGATGTTCCCGATCAACGAGCAGGCTGCCTTCACAGAGCAGGACAAGCTAGAGTTCATCAGTATAGCCCTACAGGCAGAGCACCAGTTCAACGATAGCTACAAAAGTGGTGCAGGTGAGGCCCCATCAATGCAGGTTCATGGCTCCTCAGGGCATCCATTCATCCAGGTATTACATGGTCGCGAGTTTGCAGACAGCTTTTCCCCAGAGTATTTCCCAAAAACCTTCCCTAACTGCTTCCCCTATAGCCACAGTAGACCACAAGTAGTAGACCAGAACAAGATAGGAAATCCAGTGAATCTCCTAATACAAGATATGACCATAAAGTCTTAGGCCAAAGTTGTTCTACAGTAGCACGGTGGGCATTGTACCCAACACCCTGCCTTCTCCTTCCTTGTATTCAATATGATGGTAAGGTCTTAGAACCAGTGGATTGCCTAGGGCCGCCTAAAGCAGTCAGCATTTCAGCGTGTTAAGGGAATACACTAGAGGCTAACGCCCAAGTGCTTACGCAAAGTGCAAAAGGAGATGTTCAAGACAGGAAAGACCATAGACAGGGACATTATCGCACTTATAAAGGAACTCTTACTCTATAGTAGCCAACATCCTTTATCAAACAAGAGCTGCCTATCTATACAGAAGAAGATCTAGTCAATGATAGTAGCATTCAGCCTTACAGCCATCTGGTTTACCTTAAATCCCAATGACATTAACAACCCAATGAAGCTAAAGCTCGTGGCACATAGGGGACAGGATAATAAGGCCACTAGAGCATTGCTTCATACTCTAAGCACATTGCTGCAGGTGACAACCCTCTCGGTCCACAACCCTCTCAGCTCAACGCTCTTCTTCTTCCACAAGATCTCTCTTTTTTTCAAGCATTACGTTCACGTTGGACGACCATCTATTTACAGGAATGTAAGCCATTATTATGCGACCGTCGAGACCAACGACCACAGGGCTCTTCACCTACATGGCCTACTCTAGTTAGATAGCAACCTAGCCCTATCGGATCTCGTCTACAACATAGCTGATCCCAATAAGGGAGAATACCAGTCGAAGGTCAAGAGCTTCATGGACAATATATTTACCAAGACCCTAAAC
Source organism: Neonectria sp. B-13 (assembly GCA_002682825.1). NCBI lineage: Eukaryota > Fungi > Ascomycota > Sordariomycetes > Hypocreales > Nectriaceae > Neonectria > Neonectria sp. B-13. Next base: position 34,365 of record NOKP01000058.1, on the reverse strand, counting down.
AAGGCCTTGGTGAAGGAGGCAGTAGAGTGCGGCAAGAAGACTACTGTAGTCGAGCCTGAGCTAATGCACAACGCAGAGTAGTTATCAGAGAGGTTTAAGCACAAGGCCAACTTTATTGCATCTCACTGCTAGGTCCATTACCATACTACTACATATATCAAGTACTCTATTAAGGAAGTTTTAAAGGCAGGCCTAGCAAAGTGTAAAACACAGCTATACTATTTCTAGGCTCCTTAGAGACTTATGCCAGAGACTAGCTTTATAGACAACAGCCTACTCAAAGTAAAGAGAGATCATTATATGGTCAATCAGTATAACCAGAGTATAGCCATAGGGCTATAGCACAACCATAATGTATTAATAATTCTTATGCAAAAAAAAGGGCTAGTACTCATACACTACATCTGCAACTATACTACAAAGCTTAACACTCCTATATAGAAGTGGCTCACCTTTGCCACAGAGCTATTAGACCTAGCCCACTAACAGCAAGGGGAACCTAGCAATCTAGGTACCATATTAGCATCAATGATAGAAGATGAAACCAAATCGTTCTTACTATGCATTACAAACCGAATTTTCATAAGCAGAGAGCTCTTACAACCTAAGGTACTTAGCTATCTGCTCGGCTTTAGGACTGATTTTACAAATGTTCTAGCTTAGACCTAGGTGCATCTCAATTCTATGTACTAGGCCTGCGCCAGACACTGGCCAGGTCTGCAGGAAGCACTATCAGCACTTGGTCGAGAGCCGCAACCAGACAACATCTATTTCCAAGCAGACAGCTTTAAGTTGCCCTACTTAAAAGCGTACAAACACCACAGCCCAATCCTCCAAGACCTTTGCTTCTATAACTATATATCCTTTATAGTCTTAAAGAAGGAACACTCCCACTAGAGAGGCATAACACCAATTCCTTTTCCACGAACGGCAGCAGCCTGTAAAGGCTGGGTCCAATGCCTCCGAACTCCCAGCAAAACAGCTATGCCAATCTTCGATGGTTGTCTTACAGATAAGTTCAATGAACAAGATGAAAGTTTCATAAAGAAGTTTTCGGTATTGTCTAGGGGATAAAAACAGTCTTAAGCCACACAAGGGCAACATGGTCATTAGTCCAGCCCTTCTCAGTAGAAGTAAAGTCCCAAGAGCTTAAGAAATCAAGCTCTTCTGGAAACCATTACTATTGAACAGTAACTCCCTTGAAGATCACAAGTAGGCTCAAAGCCCAGCCGGCTACTAAGATACACTCAATGATTGTAATCCAGGAACACAAGCCCAGATTCTTAATCATCACAACCCTATGCTCTAAGCTTCCAAGCACAAGGCCGTTATATCCCTGCCCTTCCATAATGCCAGCTTCATCCATGTTGTATCGATTTTCCCAGAGGATTGCCTTGACTTCAGGGATAGCCAGGAACTTAAAAAAGCTCTTGATTTTCTCAGTTGTTGCACCATCCATTAAAATAGGAAAGATCAAGCTTCTGACCTCAAAGAGTCTTAACCCAAGGGTTTCAACATAAGAAGCCATCAATCCAGTGAGTCCCAAGGGGCTCAAGCTAGCTATTGAGGACAGCAATCCAGCCAGCAAAGTCAATGAGCTGGGCATGTGTTAGAGGGAAGCCCAGGCTTTCTTAGACCAAGACCCATTGTATAAGACTAGCTTCCTGGTCTACAGAGAGCTTTTGAAAGTGCTAATGAGCATTTTGGTGGCTTTAGACGCCATTGAGTCAATGGACTAAAGTTGAACGTGGAATGCCATAACGTTGCGCAGCAGCGCATTAAGATAATTCGTTTTCTACGTCAAATATGGCATTTTGAATATCAGATTCAAGGTAATTGTGCATAACGGTCTAAGGGATATAAATAATATCGCAATTGATGCACCATAGCATGAGAAAATGCGGTTAGAATATGAAGGTAGATGGGTAGGAAAGTGTAAAAAAAGTGGCTGGAAAGTGGTCCAGAATGGGGGCTGGTCCAGAAGTGGGGTGGTTACCTTAGGCCCTGGACTCGTCCAGGCTACCAATCAGCCACGAAGTGTTCGGCATTCCAAGGGTGTGCCAACAAGATAATCAGCTGAAATCTAACAATAGCCATAATTACAGTAGTCTGCAGATCTCGACATAGGAGGGGTCATGGTAATTGGATCCACTACCACAACTACTAGCAGCCTAGAGTTTAAGCCATCCTAGAACAGAGAGTACAAGGTGTATGTTTCAAAACGCCTGCATTAGATCGAATGCCAGGCATGCGTTTGGACAAAGCAGCATACATAAACAACTAGCTTCTAGTCTATTTTTACATACCTAAGGTCCACTATTGTCCTCTTGGTCAATGTACCTGCCCTAGCAGACCAAAGCTTGAACCTTTACTAGCGCCCAAGGACATCTGTCCCATAAGGGGGTTTCTAAGGTTCCCCTCCTACTCACTCTCTCAGGCCAATAGACAGAGGTCAGGCTAACAGACAGAGGTCAAGCCCATATACAGCTAACACTGCATTGCCTTAACAGTAGTTCTTAGCTTATAACTATCACCTAGGTCCTCTATACCTAATGCTAATATAACTCTCTAGCTAAGCTTTTAGATAACTATAAGTATAATAAAGATTATTCTATCTTTCTACTTTATTAAGTTTACTAATACTAGACTATTTACTATAATATTATACTTAATATTAATATTTACTTACTTACCTTTAATAATAATAAAGTTTATAGTTTATCTTTATTAATAATTCTATAAAATCTTATATTTATTATTAATTTTAACTTTTTACTTAAGCTATATAATTACTTTAATATAATCTATAGTATTAATACTAATAGTTTAATTATTATTATACTAAAGTACTTAAGAATAACTATTAATAAATATATTATTACTTATATATTCTTATTTAATAAGATATTTAAAAAGAAAAGTTATAAGGTTAAAATTAATAACTAATTATAGAGTAGATTTAATACTATAGTACTAAAGTAGGTAATTAAGTAAATTTTAATAGATAATAGTTATAGTAAAGATATACTTCTTAAAGATCTATTTAAAATAGCTTATAAAGTATAAGTTTTTAACTTTCTTTTTTCCTTATAATATAACTAATTAATAAGCTTTATATATATAATAAGTAAAGAAACTAAAGATATAATATATCTAATAAGCTATTATTCCTATAAACTAGCTTATTTATATAACTTTACTAAGATATAATAAGTCTATTAAGCTATATTTATTATAATTATCTTTTTTAATCTAATTATTATTAGGCTCTTTTAAGAGTAGTTTATTAATAATACCCTAAGAATAAATAACTCTATATATATACTTTAAAATCAGGCTTAGGATATTTAGGCTAATTAGTTATAGAGCAGTCTTTTATACTTAATATTAATTAGAATAAGTATACCTATCTTAAGGCCTATATATAATAATATCTTAAGTATTAGGACTATCTTAAAGAAGCTTATAATAGAAATAAAGATAATAATAAAATAGTTTTATTATAATAAATCTAGCCTTAATAATAAAAACTATTATTATTACTTTAATATTACTTATAGTCTTAAGGATATTAGCTTAAAAGAGTTAAAGAAGTAGTATAATATTATAATAATAATTGAACTATATATTATATTATAAGATATATTTAGATAGATAAAAACATATATAAATAGCTTTATAAGAAAGTAATATTAGTTAATCCTAATTACTATAAGTTCTTATATTATATTCTTATTTTCTATTATATTATTTTTAATCTATTATTATAAGACTTTAATTCTTATAAGATACTCTTTAGCTTAAATAGTATATTTATATTAAGTAACTTTATTAATAGACTATTTAATACTATTAATCTAGAGAAATATCTTCTTTTTTATTAATTATATTCCTAATAAATAAGAAAGATCTTTATACTATATAGACTTAGTAATATTAGGAAAATATAATTAACTATTAATTTTACTTAGTATTACTAGATTATATTTAGCTTAGTCTTTTAGTTTAATAGTAGATTAAAGAACTATCTTAAAGAAAGTATTACTAATTATATTAATTAGATCTCTAAAGGATAAATTCCTAGTATAAACTAGAACCAGTCTAAGGCTTATAATAAGAATAATCTTAATACTACTATTATAAGTATAATAAAGTAACTTATATAATCTAATAATAATAATTAACTATTAATTTTTAATAATATTAATTAAAACTATAAGTAAGATAATATAATAGGTATATATAATCTTAAAATACCCCTCTATAAGGGAACCTAATATATAATAATTACTGTATTATACATTGATTTCTTTATCTTAAGCCTAGTTGGTTTTAAAGTTCTTTATTAACCTTTACATCTAACCTAAACCTATCTACCTTTTCCATCCAGTCTAAGTTTTTCCTTAACCCCATATGATCCTTCCCCTCGATTTCATAATGCACTAGCTAGCCATCCGCACTAGCTCCATACACCCCAGCAGCTCCTAGAACCATAGGGCATATTCCTCTCTAGATAATTTATTAATAATAACTTTATTATCTTTATTGTTTAACCTAGCCTCTAATCACTTAGTAAGGGCTTTAAGCAGTATCTTCTCCTCTATAATAAAGCTAATGTTATTAACCTTAGTAGCTCTATCATTAAAGAGTAAACAGTAGCTGAATATAGCTAGATGTACTATTTGGATAGTATTAACTATTGTATAGCTAGACTTAAAGCTACTAAGGCTATAGATTCTAGCCTAGTAAAGCTACTGCTTATACTTAGCAGGCTTAATCTCTCTATCTAGAGAGTAATAGTATTCTGTTTTATATGCCTTTTAGCTCTATTTCTTACTATTAGGTTATAAGATACAATAGGTAATAGTAGAATGTATTATAGTTATATTATGCTATATTATAGTATATTAAGAAGGAGGGAAGAAGGTTAGCTGGACTTATTATCTTAATGAGAGATAATTATTTATATATACTATAGTTTAGGATAAGCTTTTTATGAATTGGACATTAAGGTTAAAGAGAGGGACCTAGATAGGTTATAAAAATAGGCTTAAGGTATAATATTAATATAAACTATATTACTAGGAAAGCTTATTATATTTAAGTTATTAGGATTAATAATACTAGGTATAGTATCTTATTGTATTAACTGCTATATATTATCTATTGTATTATCTTAATCTATTAGATAATATTAACTAAAGCTAAAATTACTATAAATAATCTTAAAATACTATCTATCTAATAATTATAAAGTAATACTAATTATAATATAGCTTTTATATTTTATATAGTTAGATAAGTTTAAATAATTAATTAAGGTTAATCTAAGTCTTAATAAGACTATTTTTAGGAAATAGTATAATAGTAAACTTAATAAGTTTTATAGCCTTATATACTAAGTATAATATAATATAATCTTACTTTATATTAAGCTTAAACTATAATTAGCTCTTTAAGCTATTAAATAGCTTATTCTTAGTATTAGTATAAACTATCTTATACTTTTAGGAAAAGAGTATTAATATTATAATATATATATAGATCTATAAATACTAATAGGATAAACTAATAAAATCTTATAATATATTAAGCTATTTACTTTTAGATTATAAGTAGAAAAGTATTATAATAATATAGATAGTTTTATTTAAAGAGATTAAAAGTAAAAGTACTAATATTATTAATCTATTATAATTCTAAGTCTTTCTTAATAATAAGTAATTATAATATAATCTATTTAAAGTAGTAATAATAATAATAAGGGTAAATAGATAGTTTAATTAGCTTAGGAAAATAGCTTATAATAAAGTATAATTCTTAGACTTTATTAGCTTACTACTTTAGTACTTAATAATTAAAACCTAAGAAGGATTAATAAATAGCTACTTTATATACTTAATAGTATATAAATAGATATTATTCTTAGATAGTAATTAGTAGAAATATAAATTAGTAAGACTAATACTTATAATAATTAATTCCTTAATATTAATAAATATATTAAAAGAATATTAAATCTTTTAGTAAAAGCTTCTTTTATATATAAAAAGATATATAGAATAAATATAAAAAGTACTTTTAAATATAAGTATTTAATATATTAATAATAAATTAATAATAGTTTTATTATATAAATTAAAGAATCTTTATTTAAATTAAAATAAGTTTAAAAAGATAAAAGAAATATATAAATAAGTATTAAAAAACTATAAAAAAGTACTTAAATCTTATTATATATTAATTCTTAGTATAATTAATAACTTAAAGAACTTTTATTTAAATTAAAATAAATTTAAAGAAATAAAGAAAATATATAAATAAATATTAAAAGATAAAAAAGAAATACTTAAATCTTATTATACTTTAATTCTTAATATAATTAATAACTTAAGTTTTCTATAAAGATTAAAATAAATTTAAAAAAGTAAAAAAGATATATAAGTAAGTATTAAAAAGTAATAAAAAAGTATTTAAATCTTATTATATATTAATTCTTATTATAATTAATAATTTAAGTTTTTTCTATAAAGATTAAAATAAATCTAAGAAAATAGAAAAAATATATAAATAAGTATTAAAAGATTATAAAAAAATACTTAGATTTTATTATATATTAATTCTTATTATAATTAATAACTTAAGAATCTTTTATAAGAATTAAAATAAGTTTAAAAAAATTAAAAAAATATATAAATAAATATTATATAATTTCTAAATAACTTTAGAATTTAATTATTCTAAATTATTTATTATTATATATAATATAAAATCTTTATAATATATTAAAAGTATTATAAATTATTACTTTTTATTAATTATTAAAAATAATCTAATTAAATTAATAAATATTTTTATAAATATAATTAAAAAAATAAAATTAATAAATAGATTAAAAATATTAAAATAATTAATAATTAAAATCTATAGAATTATTAAATCTTATTATATAAAAAGATTAAATAAATTATTTTAATAAAAATATTAATATATTTACTTTCTTTAAGATAGAACTATATATTCTATATTAATCTATACCTTTAAGAGTAGAAGAAAGTTTAATCTCTTTTCTAATGATTAAGCAGAAGATAAGTAATAGTAAGGCTAAGTGCTAAGAGAGCATCTATAGTCAGTGACCTCTGCGCCTTGCCCGCTGAGGGGTCCCGGTGAGATCATTGCGGCCGTCTGGGACGCGGTGCAGCTGGGCCCTAGAGAGGACCATCCGGTGGAATGGGCGTGACAACTCCCCTTTTGTTTTATTAAGAAGTACTGCTATAGGCACTAACTCGTTCTGCTGTTAGGACAACCTACAGTCGCATTGAGAGAGATAATCACAATCACAGTATCTAATTGTTCACTCATCGTCTAAAAGTGACATTGAGAAGATGAAAGATGTCACATTTCCAACAACAGCTCAAGGTCACTTATCTCCTTTCTCGTGAGTTTAATGATCAAGGTGCATTCAAAGTCAACGAAGGTATATTAGGAGCCGATGGCCCAGTCCAGAGGCCGAGTTACTTGACGCAGTGGGAGGAAGTGTATGTGTGACTGTATACTGGTTGTGATACCTGATATGAGCAATCCACTTGCGGAAGGAAGATTACGCATTGATGAGGTCATGATAAGTCTAAAGGCAAGTTCTTGCCTCGGTATCACATGCATAGGCTATCACAAGGTTCATCAACATCACAAGGTTCCTCTGCCCGTTGGTCTTCCAAAGTCTGACCTCTTTGACCTCCCTTAACGAACCTTGATGCCGTCAACGACCCAGTCATCCTAGATGACATGTTTCCTATCCCTTCCTAAAGATCAAATCATGTATATAAAGACATTCCTTTCCGCTAGGATAGATAGAAATGAAGAGCTTCTCATCATCCTAAGATCCCAATCATCGGATGTGACACTCGGCACCATACCAGCACTCCAGCTTGTTTGTTGGAAAATGACGTTGTGAATCTGTGAGCCACATAATTTGGGCGGCCAAGCACCATTACGTCACGTATCTGTCACTGCACCCTCCAGGACCTCGTGCTGAGTTCTCATGGCTTGGCCAGTGTATCCCCAGTGCACAGCAGCCATATTGACACTGTGTCACATAGTCCTTGCGCCCAGTTGTTTTTCTAATGCTTAAAAAAGCAGGGTCGGCCCATTTTCATTTTCTCAACTGTTTCGTGCGACCCTATACTCTAAACCAAAGAGCAAAATCCCTCCTTACCAAGTCGTATTCACGATCTTAACTACATTCTCTCAAGTTCAGAGTAAAGCGCGCATACCTACGTTTCTGTGAGGACGTCGGCTGAAGGCCACGCAGATCTGGTTTCTTAACAGCTTCAAACACAGCCATGGAATCGACAATGGAAGAGATACAACAACAAAGTCAACGTAAGACCAGACCTGATGGCCTTTGTTGGCCGCCCTAAATTGCCTCACACTGACATGTCTTAGCGCAGTTACTTGCTATCTCAGATATCCACTCTGCCAGAATCGGCCATCAGAAGCTAGATGATCTGGCCAATAGCTTGCTCAAGCTTGACGAGCTCGTCCTCGCCATCAGTCAGGCTATTTTTGAGAAGACCCTTCACGAAGGCGGTATCACATTCTCCGACCCAAGCGCCTACAGCATCGCCGTAACAGAGAATCCAGCGTTCTTGGCCGCACTGCAGCAGATTATCGACATAAAGTTTGGATTGCGAAGGGCTGGCGTGGCATATCTCTCCGACAGATCCATCTTCTACTACTACCACAGGTCGCTCTTGTTTGTTCGGAGAATCGCGCAATCCGAAGGTGGAGAGTCGTGGGCTCAGCTCACGCTCAGACAACTTCATTCCAGACTCAACGATCTCGTGCCTTTGCTTTGCGACGTGGCTGCTGCGGGACTGCTTAGCGAAGACATGGTCACTTGCATTCGGGAGCGGTGGTCGACTGTCAAGGAGACACATGACGAGTTTCGTGACCCCGACGCTGCGGATCTTCTTCCCTGGTGCGTGAGATCGTGATTATCCGCCTCCCGTGAGCTGTGCCGTGCGTGAATACGTTAAACTGATTATTGAATCGCACAGGAGGGAAGTGTTACAGCAGATCGAGTCTTTCGCCAGCCCTGTTCCTGCCACAAGGGGCCCGAGCCGACCTATACGAATCCTATCACTAGGTTAACTTACAAGATCCCTTGACTCTGTCCAAAGTCGCTAATTCTATTATCTATGACAGATGGAGGAGGCGTTCGTGGTATATCTAGCCTCATCATTCTAGAGAATATTATGGAGAAGATTGCAGCCACACATGGAATGGATAAAGTACCCCGACCCTGCGATCACTTCGATCTCATCGGCGGCACGAGCACTGGAGGGTGAGTGCAACAAGTATCTGCTTGGCTCATGTCATCGTACTCACCTCTTAATAGCATCATCGCAATCATGCTGGGCAGACTCGGCATGACCGTTCACGATTGCATCGAAGCGTATCGAAACGTCGCTGAGAAGGCATTTATCCCGAAACTAACGGTTCTTCCCGCCCCGCCCAGGGGAGCATTCTCGGCTACTGCGCTGGAAAAAGTGATTCAGGAGACGGTCAAAAAATATTGCTCTGAGCAGGAGTGCAAAGCTCGCCGAGAGAGGGGACTCTCCTCGGCGGATACCTGTTTGCACAAGGGCTTGGAGTTCAGAACACCCTTTTGTACCAACACGTAAGAGGGCCCCGAAACTATTCTCGAGCAGGACGAAATACTGATTGTGAGCAGAGTCGTCTTGGCCATTTCTAAAGACAATGTCGACACGAAACCCACCTTATTCACCACGTACGACCGATCTGCCGGACTGCACGGCTGTGCTATCTGGGAGGTAGCCCGTGCCACGTCTGCCGCAACAACCTTTTTCAAGCCGATTAGCGTTGGACGAGATGGAATCGAGTTTATCGACGCAGGGTTTGGATACAACAACCCCACTGAGGTTCTTATCGAAGAAGCACAACGCGTTTTTCCGGGTCAAGACCAGATGCAGGTACTAAGTATAGGAACAGGACTGGGTAAAGTTGTAAGCATCAATGATACCCGACGGTCAATCATTGATGCTTTGAAGAAAATGGCTAGCTCATCGACAATGGTAGCAACAAGACTCGATGGCCAATTTGGCGACGGGGGCCAGTACCATCGGTTCAATGTCGACAGAGGCCTGGAGGATGTCACGCTGTCTGACTGGAAGAGGGCGAGCACGATATCGGCACATACGCAGAATTATCTGAGGGAGAACGCCAGACGTGTCGAAAGCTTTATAGAAGCCTTTATATGATACTCTAGCTAGGAGAGTAGAACAATCACTAGGACCCCTCAGCGGGAAAGGGCACAGAGGTCACTAACTATGGATGCCCTCTTAGCATTCAGCCTTACTATTATTTATCCTTTGCTTAATCATAGGAAAAAAGATTAAATTCCCTTTTACTCTTAAAGGTATAAATTAATATAGAATATATAATTCTATCTTAAAGAGAATAAATACTTTAATATTCTTATTAAGTTAATTTATTTAATCTTTTTTTATAATAAGATTTAATAATTCTATAGATCTTAATTATTAATCTTTTTAATACTTTTAATTTATTTATTAATTTAATCTTTTTATTTATATTTATAAAAATACTTATTAATTTAATTATAAAATTTTTAATAATTAATAAAAAGTAATAATTTATAATACTTTTAATATATTATAAAGATTTTATATTATATATAATTAAAAATAATTAAAAATAATTAAATTTTAAAACTATTTAAAAACTATATAATATTTATTTATATATTTTCTTTACTTTTTTAAATTTATTTTAATTCTTATAAAAATTCTTTAAATTATTAATTATATTAAAAATTAATTACTATTAAAACTACTATTTAAACTATTATTTCTATCTATCTATAATTATATTAAATAGTTATATATTTCTTTTACTTAAGCTTAATAAAAGGATAGATCTTTGGATTTTAAACCTAATTATTAACTTTTACCCTCTTTATAGAACTCCCTCTATTAAATCCCTCTATACTTTATAGCTAATATTAAAGATAACTATAGTAGGATTCCCTTAGTTTCTAATGTATTACTCCTTTAGCTATAGATTAGTTAGAATAATATTATCTATTAACTATATAATCTATAGGGTAGAGATAGAGTTATATAGCTTTTTAAGGAACTCTTTTTCTATAGTAGTAATATTACTATTCCTTTCTAGCTTTAGAGCTAGCCTCTTTAGAAAGAGCTATTCTATTATAATCCACTAGGCTATTACTATATTAAGCTAGATTCTATCTTATAGTAGAATATTATAGTTAAAGACTATTAATTAGATTAATTTCTTAGGTCTAAAGCAATTAATTATAAGCTATTTTATATACCCTAGGCTAGACTTTTAAGCTACAATTTATAGTATAGAAATAAGGCTTAGATATTCTTTTAATTTAATATATAGGTTATATAAAAGCCTATATATATAGCTTAGTAAGGGCTTACTAGGCTATAGTATGATTTAGATAACAGTTATCTTATATGATTAATAGTATGATTATTGTATTATTTAGAAGGTTAAATAGAATATAAAGAGGTAATCTAGAAAGTATAGAAGTTAGCTAGGCTTTTATCCTAAGGGGTTTTAGCCTTTTCTAAGGTCTAGCTTTTCTAAGATCTAGCTTTTCTAAGATCTAGCTTTTTTAAGATCTAACTTTTCTAGCTGATTAAGGTAGTAAAACTTATACCTTAACTTTATAGTAGAAACTTTTATCTCTTTAAGTTATTATTACCTTAGGCTTAGGTATTAAGCCTATTATACTATTGTTTTTTCTATTTTCTTTTATACTATTTAACCTTTAGCCTCTTTTCTAGGTAGATACTACTAAGGACTATTATATCTAAAAAAAAAAAATTTATTAAAAATTAATATATAATAAGATTTAAGTACTTTTTTATAGCTTTTTAATACTTATTTATATATCTTTTTTACTTTTTTAAACTTACTTTAAGTTTTATAAAGAATTCTTAAGTTAATAATTATATTAAAAGTTAATATATAATAAAGTTTAAATACTTTCTTATAGTCTTTTAATATTTACTTATATATTTTTTTTATTTTTTTAAATATATTTTAATTCTTATAGAAATTCTTTAAGTTATTAATTATATTAAGAGTTAATATATAATAAGATTTAAATACTTTATTTTTATTTTTTAATACTTATTTAAATATTTTTTTTATTTTTTTAAACTTATTTTAATTTAAATAAAAAAGATTTAAATTATTAATTATATTAAAAATTAATAAATAATAAGATTTAAGTATTTTCTTATAGTCTTTTAATACTTATTTATATATTTTATAAGGGTTAGTATAACTAGGGTGCAATATAGAGATTATAAAGGTAAGTATTAGTATATTATAAAGCTTCTATTTAGCAAGTACTTACAGAATGCTTACTAAGTATATTTTAAAAGGGGGCCCTAGACCTACTCTTATATAAGATTAAGGTATAAGTATTAGGTAATTGATATAGGTACTAACTATTACAATTACTTCCTTCTTTCTTAAGCCTTATCTTAAGGCATAAGCTATAGCTTAACTGATAGTCTATACTTGTTTTTATAGTAGTATAAGCAGTCAGTAATCATTTACTGAGATTTCATTAATACCCTACTTAGTTATTATATGTACTCTATGTTTATTTATATAGGGTCTATTTTCTTTCTATAATTATTATTATTATTAAGAATTTCTTCTATACTATGCCTTTGCTGATTTTTCTTTGATTATTCTACCTCTTCTATGCCTTAGTCTCTCTCTTTCTTATTATCATTAATCCTTCAGTAAGTTCTTAATAATATCTATTCTTAGAATTACTACTATAGTATTAGAAGAGTTCTCCTTTTAGTCTAAGATTGAATTTCTATTCTCTAATAATCAGTTTTTAGTAATACCTTATAGAACAATCCCTTATTCTTACTATATAAAGTAGAAATACTATGATTTTTAGCATTCTTATAACTATAGTTCTTTACTTTCCTATTATATAATATACAAAAGTACTAAGAAGAAGTATAACTAGATTTATTAATTATTCATTAATAATTTAATAAGTATACTAACTTTTATTTACTTAGATCCCTTTAGAGTTAATGCCTATAGCTTAATAGTATTAGAACTTTCTTTATTATATTAGTTCTTATAATACTAATAGTTTACTTAACTCTCTTTTATCTTTTAGCTATTAGTACATTCAGTATATTATCTACTCTGCCTTTACTATATAGTATAATATTTTTAACTTTACTAAAAACCCAATGAACATTCAGCCTAATAATAATAATATAGTCTTATTCTTATACTAGAAGGCTCTTACTTTTATACAGATCTAAGTGCTTTATACTAAGGTTAAGTTTAGTCTTATTGACTATAAAGATTATAATACCCTTTATACTTATCTTACCTTTACTATACTACTCTATTGCTAAGATAACTTGATTTTTTGTCTTCTATTGTCTACTCTTTATAGCCTAGTAGTCATTGAATATATGCCTATTAAAGGTATTACCTATAAGGGTTCTTTGTATTAGTTCCCTAAGAGCTTCTCTACTATTATTAAGGCTTTAATTAAGTAGTATAAGGATAATAGTCCTTCTTAGCCTACTATTGCTTTTCTTAGTATTATTTCTCTTTATTATAGTAAGCATTTAGCTCCTATTTGCCCAAAGGAGGATATTAGTAAGAATAATATTAATAATAGCCTAGATAGTATTAATAGTAATAGTATTAATAGTAGTAGTAATAATAATTTAAGTAATAATAATAGTAAAGAGTTTAGTAGCTTTAATGATTAGTATTTAATAGAAGAGGCTAAATCTAACCTTGCTAAAGAGGTAGTACTCTTTACTGAATTTGAGAATGCTTATTATTTAACTAAAGAGAAAGAGTTCTATAATACTAAGGAGGGTTACTAAAGGTTTATTAAGTCCTTATTATTATGATAGTAGTATATATATTTTATAATTATCTTTATAGATTTATTTTTTATTAATATTTGGTTTCTTTTTAGAGTAAGTGCTTACTATATTAATATTATTATTTTAGTAGTTTATTTAAGTTATTAATTATCCTATTTTCTATATATTTTCTTCTTTTACTAGTAATACTATTATATTAACTTTATTATATTTTCTAAGTAAGCTAAGAGTTTCTATGTATTATATTCTATTAGCCATTCTACTTATTTTACTAGGTAAAATGTATCTTAATTAATCTTCTTATTAGTAATAATTTCTTTGACTTTCTACTTATCTTCTTCTTCTTCTAGTTCTAATAGCTTCTCTAAGTATTTATTAAGTATTCTTTGAGCTTTATACTAAAGCTTAATAAGGGAGATTAGGAAGATATTATATATTCATTAGTATTATTCTAGTAAGTAGACTTAGTATACTTATTTCCTAATCTATTCTACTATTACTACCTAAATGAACTTAGGTATTAGCTTTTTATATTTAAAATAGAAATTATATATTAATAGCCTAACTATTTATTCTACTTAAAATTCTTATTTAATGTATCTTTTATTATAGTTCTTTGCCTATAACTCTATTGCTTATTCCTAGTATTTATATGCTTTATTGCATACTTGGTAAAGGTTCTTGATTTATTTAGTAACTCCTTAAATAATTGCTCTTAAGTATTATAATATATATTCCACTACTTATAGATAGTAGCTATAAAGTGCTTATATTAGTAATACCCTAATGCTATTATATTAGTAATTATTATATATAAATTCTACCTCTAGAAGCTATACTATTTATCTTTCTAAAGCTCTTCCTATAAAGATCTATAAGTACTTTCTAATTGCTTGATTTATTCTTTCTATTTGATTATTGGTTTATAGGTAGTATATAGTAGATAGTTAGTAATAAGTTACTTATTTAATTATTAATTCTTTCTAGAATTAGCTTATAAGGAGTTTATCTTAGTTACTTATAATGCTTTTTGAGCTTTTAAATTTGTATTTTATATACTTATAAAGTAACTATACTAGCTATACTATAGTAAGGGTCTTCTTATATAGGATAAATATTATATATTTTATTATCTAATATATAATAATAAGGATTGTATTATATTTCTTACTATCTGCTTAAGCACTATTTAGTAAGCCTATAAGGAAGTCTATACTGATTTCCTAGAATGGGTATAATAGTAATAGGAGTGACTATAATTTTTCATAGGGTTTATATCTTAGTGTATATATGCCTTAATAAAGCTAATATTGTATAGTATAGTCTACTATATCTTTTTTAATTCTATTCTAATGGAATTTTCTACTGACTAACTTAAGGGTCTTTATAGTTCTTATATAACTAGCTCTTAGATCATTATAATATCTTTATAGGATTTCTATCCTTAGTGCTTCTTATGTAAGAATAACTAATCTCCCCTTAAAGAATAGAATACTTTATTGATTATAGTAGTAATTCCCTGACTTTCTAGTAGCTTACTAAACCTTTACTGACTATTGTTTATAGAGCTAGTTATTAGCTTATAGTCCTTAAACTAATCCTTCTAAACTTAGTAATAGTTATAATAGTAATACTATTTTACCTTCTATAACTTCTCTTATGACTTAACATAGGATATATTATTCTAGATCAATAATCCCAGCTCTAGTTAAGTCCTTTTGGCTTTTATTAGTAGCTATTTCTCACTGAGTATTCTTTAACTGCTTAGTAGTTATACTTGCCTATCTTTTGGCTTAAGTGACTATAGAAATGGATACTTTTTATATTAGGTTTACCTGATTGTTTTAGATCTAGGTAAGGTCCTAGGGTAAGGTCTGCCCCTTCTTCTTGGCTTTATGCCTTATAGGGCTAATCAGGCTTACCTATACTACTATAATATATACTTATATAGTTTTTATCTTACCTTTTAAGCTTATAATCATTCAGTATACATCCAGTGGTAGTTTGTCTATAATCTTCAGTTTTATTGCTAAGGTAGATAGTATATCATTGTATATTGCTTTTCTCTCTATATAGTTTAGCCTTTAGGATAATCTATCTATTGGGTTTAGTTTCCTAGGGCAATGTTCAATATTGAAATCAAATAGTGCTAATCTATATACCCATTTTATAAGCCTTCTATAAAGGTCTTATGCTAATACTATAATTACTCTCTTAAGGGCCTAGTAATCTATTAATAGGAGGAATTCATTGAAGAGCCCTAGTAAGTAATAACTCTAGTGTTTAAGGCTTTCAATGATTACTAGGAGCTCTTATTAGCCTATGCTTTATTATTGCTCTATCTCTATAAGCTTATATAATATATATATAACTAGTTGCTACTAGTCCTCTAATAGTTGGGCAAGGATCCCTGAGATTGCTTATAGGGATATATCTATTTCCATCTATATACATTTTAAGGGGTCCTAATGTTAAAGAACAGTTACTAAATAGAAGGCTTATTTTAGCTTAAGGAATGCTTCTTTTTCTTCCTTTTCTTAATAGAACTCCTTCTACTTTTAGTCTCCTTTTAGTAATACTATTATAAGTACTATAATCCCTAAGTATTTTAGGATAAACTTTTAGTAGAAATTATAAAATCCTTAGAAGACTTAAACATCTTTAATGTTTTCTAGTAATAGTTATTCAGTAATTGCTTAGACTTTACTAGGCTTTATCTTTAGACCTTCCTAGCTTATAATATACCTAAGGAATTTGACTTTTTATTAATAGAAAGTATATTTTAATAGTTTTATATAGAGTTAGAAATTCTACAATTGCTAGAGTATTTCTCTAATATCCTTAGTATATTATTCCTTAGTTTAGGAGTATATAATAATATTATTAAGGTATATAATATAGTAAGTATTTAATAATCTAATAAGCACTTAGTAAATATATACCTAGAAAATAGCTAGTGTATTAATTAGCCTAAAGAGTATAATAGTATACTTAAAGTAATTATAGTAAGTATAGAATACTATCTTCTATTAGTCTTCTAGCTTAATATAGATATAGTAATAGGCATTTTAAATATTGATTTTTAAGATCCATTTAGCTCTAGCTAGTCTATTGAGTAGATCATTAATCAAGGGTAGTAGGTATTAATTTTTAATTGTAACTATATTTAGGCCTTAATAGTCTATATAAATCCTAATTCCCTTATTCTTCTTTAGTATAAAAAGAATAGATACTTTTATCTTACTAATAGATTCTCTTATCTAACTGCTTACTATATTCTTAGTAATGTATTTATAGATTATTTTTACTTATTTCTTATTTATAAGGTATATTTGCTTAAGGGGTAGCTTCTTCTTAGGTTGCAATTCAATTAAGTGCTTAATATCTTTAAGAAGGGGTAACTCTCTAGTAGCTTTTTTACTAAAGGTTTCTTATTCTAACTCTAGTTCTAGAGGTAGGGTGACTTTTATCCCCTTATCTTAGGTTTCTCCTAAGGCAAGTATTAACCACTTATTCAGCAATAGTATACTATAAATATACATTATGAATACCTTTTTGCTATTTACTACTAAATCCTTAGTAAAGGAATCTAAGTCTTAAATTAAGATAGGCTTATATATCTATATATATATATAAGTATTAATTAGAATGCTTTCTTCTCCTATTAAAAGAGCAGATAGAAGTAGATTACTAGCCTCTTTAAGGTATTATACTTTAATAAATAGTTAGTATATCTTCCTTAGGAATCCTTAATAATTTAGTAGAAAGAAGATTAACTAATATGCTAATAGTAGGGATATAATAGTCCTATTAAAACTAGCTAAGCTTAGTACCTTCTAGTTTAAGTCTAGCTTAAGATTAAGCTTTCTTATTAATTTCTTACTAATAAGGTTTACCTATATATAAGTATTTATATCTATATAGACTTCTTCTTTAGTAAGTACTTATACAATAAGTACTTTATTTTATACTATTTTCCTAATTAGTACTTACTTAGGTTTAGGCATAGGGTACTTACTACTTATCCTTATGCCTACTTATTTTCTAATAAGTTAATCTCTTTTGTTTATACATTAATGAATTAGATTGCTATTGTATTCTATGGTTTCTTTTCTTAATAATAAAAGTCTAGCTTATTATAGGACTTTCTGTAACTTAAGGAGTAGTATCCTTCCTTTTTACAGTTATAGTAAGTAACTCCTTTAAAGAACCTATTTACTAAGTAGTCTTTGTACTTTTAGTAGTTATCTTAGCTATTTAAGTATAATCCTCTATATAAGTATAATAAGGATTATCCCTAAGACTTCCCTTTGAATAAGTAGTTATTTTAATAATCTAATGAGTAGGATTTCCTAGGTCCTTCTTAATTAGAATTCATACTATTCTATTTTTACTTTTTGTTCTATAAATAGTTAATATAATATAATAGATATTACTATAGCCTTTCTGCTTTTTATACTAAGTCTTATGCCTTCTAGATATTAATTTTCATCTTATAGATCTCTTTCTTAATCTAGGGTTATAACCTATAATAGTATTAATAGGCTAGAATGTAATTGTCTTCTAGGTTTAAGGTACCTAGTAAGTTATAGATTACTCTTTATATATTAAAGTAGTCTATTAGTAATTATTCAATAGACTATTATAGAGCTATTAAATTATCTTAGAGTTTAATTTCCTATGTTTCTAGATCTATATATTACTTCCTTAAAAATAAAGTAAAGTCTTCTTATAATAGGTCTTCTATTGCTTTTGAGTGGTTTCTCTATTGAGTCTAGAGTATCTTTGAAATGTATATAGTTGATTATAAGATCTTTTGGAAGAAAGTGGCTAATTCTTATAGGTTATTTGCTGATTATATAGTATAGATTCAATTATTAATCTATACTCTTATAGCTTCTTTCTTCAGGACTTTATAAGGGTATTATAGTAATTATTTATATTCTTTTAGTTAGTTAGACTTATGTCTAAAGACTAATTTCTTAAGCAATAGTACCTAGAATTATTAGTCTTCTTCTTATTATACTATTATAGTAATTCTCTTTTCTTCTTATTAGATTACTATTATTATAAGCATATCCTTAATAGTACTAGTAGTATTATCATAATTATCCATTCAGTAATACATTATTAATAGTATTCTAGATATTAATCATTATCTATTTTATAGCCTTAATCATAGTAGTAAGTATAATAGTCTTTAACATTATCATAGGGTTATTAAGTATTTACTATAGCTTTTACTTTCATAGGATTCTAACTAGTATAATTAGCCCCTCTTTAGCCCTTTGTTTAAGCAAGTAGTTTCTAACTCTCTTAGGCTATTCTATCTTAGAGATAGTTCCTTTAGCAGTCTTTCTTCTGCAATAAGGAGGTCTATAGAGTCTAGGCTTAAGGTTCTCTTATAGGTTGTCTTAAGTTCTTCCTTAATGTGATTTATTAGGGTAAACTTATCTATAGCTATTAGTAGATGCCTAGTGCTCAGTGAGCGTTTAATGTATTCTATGGCCGCTTATATAGTACCTCTTATTCTGTGTTATGCACTAGTAACCTAGGTAGGGTATAGAAGTAGAAGAATTGTAAGGGTTAGTATAACTAGGGTATAATATAGAGATTATAAAGGTAGGTATTAGTATATTGTAAAGCTTCTACTTGGTGAGTACTTATAGAGTGCTTGCTGAGTGTGTTTTAAAAGGGGGCCCTAGACCTGCCCTTATGTAAGGTTAGGGCGTAGGTGTTAGGTGACTGACATAGGTGCTAACTGTTATATATTTCTTTTATTTTTTTAAACTTATTTTAATTTAAATAAAAAAAACTTAAGTTATTAATTATATTAAGAGTTAATATATAATAAGATTTAAGTACTTTCTTATAATCTTTTAATACTTACTTATATATCTTTTTTACTTTTTTAAACTTATTTTAATTCTTATAAAGGTTTCTTAATATAATAGTTAAGCTTAACTTAAAAGTCTAAAGTAAGTTTAAAGTATATAATTTAATAATTAAGTAGATTAAGATATTATAATAAGTAATATAGATTATAATAATAATATATAAAGATAAGTTATTATATAATTAAGTAGGAGTATTAATAGTTAAAAAGCTTAAAGCTTTTATTTAATATACTAAAGGAATATAGTCAGATATAATAGTTCTTAGTAGTATATATTTAGAAAAGGGGCTAAAGGTTAAATAGTATAAAAGAAAATAGAAAAAACAATAATATAATAGGCTTAATACCTAAGCTTAAGATAATAATAACTTAAGGAAATAAAAGTTTCTACTATAAAGTTAAGGTATAAGTTTTACTATTCTAATCAGCTAGAAAAGCTAGATCTTAGAAAAGCTAGATCTTAGAAAAGCTAAACCTTAGAAAAGCTAAATCTTAGAAAAGGCTAAAACCTCTTAGGATAAGAGCTTAGCCTTTATACTTTCTAGACTCTTTATCTTCTATTTAACCTTCTATATAATATAATAATTATACTATTAATTATATAAGATAACTATTATCTAAATTATACTATAGTCTAATAAGCTTTTACTAAGCTATATATATAAGCTCTTATTACTATTAAAACTACTGTTTGAACTACTGTTTCTACTTATTTATAATTGTGCTAAATTATGTGTTTCTTTTGCTTCCTTAACTTTATAGTAGAAACTTTTATCTCCTTAAGTTATTATTACCTTAGGCTTAGGTATTAAGCCTATTATACTATTGTTTTTTCTATTTTCTTTTATACTATTTAACCTTTAGCCCCTTCTTTAGGTATATACTACTAAGGACTATTATATCTAAATATAAGCTCTTATATAACCTATATAGTAAATTAAAAGAATATTTAAGCCTTATTTCTATACTATAAATTATAGCTTAAAAGTCTAGCTTAAGGTATATAAAATAGCCTATAATTAATTACTTTAAACCTAAGGAGTTAGTTCAATTAATAGTCTTTAACTATAATATCCTACTATAAGAGGAAATATAGTTTAATATAATAATAGCTTAATAAATTATAATAGAATAACTCTTTCTAAAGAGACTAGCTCTAAAGCTAGAAAGGAATAATAATATTACTACTATAAAGAAGGAGTTCTTTAAGAAGTTATATAATCCTATCTATACCTTATAGATTATAAAGTTAATAGGTAATATTATTCTAATTAATCTATAGCTAAAGGAGTAATGTATTAGAAACTAAGGGAATCCTATGTAGAAGGATTTAATAGAGGGAGTTCTATAGAGAGGGCAAAAGTTAATAATTAGGTTTAAAATCTAAAGATTTATCCTTCTATTAAGCTTAAGTAAAGAAAATATATAATTTAATGCAATTATAGATAGGTAGAAACAATAGTTTAAATAGTAGTTTTAATAGTAAAAGAGTAGATTATAATCTATACTTAATATATAATAAGATTATATTATATTATAGTTAGTATATAAAGCTATTAAGACTTATTAAGTTTATTATTATACTATTTTCTAAAAATAGTCCTACTAAAACTTAGATTAACCTTAGCTAATTATCTAAACTTATCTAACTATATAAAGTATAAAAGCTATATTATAATTAGTATTACTTTATAATTATTAGATAGATAGTATTTTAGATTATATATACTTATTATACTATCTTATTTATAGTCTTAGTTAATATTATTAAAGATTAATAGCTAATTACTATTATTAGGCTATATAAGCTATTCTATTATACTTATAATAATAATATTAAGATTATTCTTACTATAAGCCTTAAACTAGTTTTAGTCTATATTAGGAATTTATCCTTTAAGAATCTAATTAATATAGCTAGTAATACTCTCTCTAAGATAGTCCTTTAACTTACTATTAAACTAAAAGACTAAGTTAAATATAGTCTAATAATACTAAGTAAAATTAATAGTTAGTTATATCTTTCTAATACTATTAAGTCTATATAGTATAAAGATCTTTCTTATCTATTAGAAATATAATTAGTAGAAAAGAAAGTATTTCTTTAGATTAATAGTATTAAATAGCTTATTAATAAAGTTACTTAATATAAGTATACTATTTAGTCTAAATAGTATCTTATAGGAGCTAAAGTCTTATAATAATAGATTAATAATACTATAATAAAAAGTAAGAATATAATTTAAGAATATATAATAATTAGGATTAATTAATATTACTTTTTTATAAGACTGTTTATATATACCTTTATCTATCTAAATATATTCTATAATATAATATACTATCTAATTACTATAGTAATCTTATACTACTTTCTTAACTCTTTTAGACTAATATCCTTAAGACTATAAGTAATATTAAAGTAATAGTAATAGCCTTTATTATTAAGGCTAGATTTATTATAATAAAACTCTTTAGCTATTATCTTAGTCTTTATTATAAGCTTTTTTAATATAGTCTAAATACCTAAGGCATTATTATACACTGGATTAAGAGTAGGTATACCTATCCTAATTGATATTAAGCACTAAAGACTATCCTATAGCTAGTTATTGCTTTATACATTCTATACTTAGTTCTAAAGTGCTTTAATAGGGTTATTTACTCTTAGAGTACTATTAATAAATTACTCTTAAAAGGGTCTAATAGTAATTAGATTAAAGAAGGTAGTAATAGTAAATATAGCCTAGTAAGCTTATTATATCTTAGTAGAGTTAAATAAGTAAAGTATTCTATAGAGAGAATAGTAACTTATTAAATAGACTATATATTTAGCTTTTTTACTTATTATATATATAAAGCTAGTTAGTTAGCTATACTATAATAAAAGAAGATAGATAAGAGCTTATACTTTATAATCTATATTAAAGGAATCTTTTAGTAGAATATCTTTATTATAGCTATTATCCTTTAGAATCTACTTAACTTCCTATTTTAGTACTATAGTATTAAATCTACTCTATAACTAGCTATTAATCTTAATCTTATAGCTCTTCTTCTTAAATACCCTTTTAGATAAGAATATATAGATAGTAATATATTCTTTAATTAATATACTTAGGCAATCTAGTATAATAGTAATTAGGCTACTAGTACTAGTACTATTAATTATATTAAAGTAATTATATAGCTTAGGTAAAGACTTAGGGTTAATAGTAGATATAAGACTTTATAATATTATTAATAAGGATAAATTATAAATTCTATTTCTATCTAAGGTAAGTAAGTAAATATTATTATTAGGTATTATATTTTGTTAATAAAAGGTATAAAAGATTATAAGAATAATAAGCTAGTAGTATAATAAGTATAATATTAATAGACTTAAGTTATAATTAGTTACAATTTAAGTAAGAATATAGTAATTAGATAGCTATTAAAGAGGAAGAATTATATTATCTTAGTATATAGTTACTATAATAAAGACTAGATTTAATAATTAATTATAAGAAAGAAAAGTATACTTAATTATTATCTTTAATAAGAATAAAGCTCTAAGTTTTATATATAATTAATTATATATACTAATTCTATATTATTATACTCTTATATTCTTACTTAATAATAAACTAAACCTAGTACTACTAAGGGAGGATATACTTTTATTATTTTTTACTAATATTAGCTTTATAATAATTACTATTAAAATTATCTTTACTTTTACTATCCTTAGCCTTTATATTACCCTAACCCTAGATAACCTAAAGAACTCTACTCTATAGTAAGTCCTAGTCCTAAAGCGCTTAATTCTATATATAGTAATAATCTACTTAAAAAGCTAGAATAGTCTTTTTAAGTCCCTAAAGTAGTCTAATATTCCTATCTAATACCTTAATAAACTTACTAAGTTCTTATTATTAGCCTTATATAAATATATATCCTTTAGTAAGACTATTATTAAGTTATTACTTAAGAAAGATACTAATATTAAGTCTAAAGATAAAGCTAGTTAGATATTACTATTATAGGCTGCTTATAGTAAGCATAAGGCTATTGTTAAACTACTACTTAAAAAGTATATTAATATTAAGTCTAAGAATATAAATAATCTAATATTATTTAACCTTATACTTATTTAATACTTTATACTAACTAACTATAACTAGGTAAAGTTAATAGGTCTTTATTACTAAAACTGATTACTTAACTATATAAGTAATAAAATAATTAAAAGATTCTAAAGTAAGACTAAGAAAAAGAATAACTTTCTTCTTCTAAAAATAAAAGTATAGAAAAATAAGAAAAAAGCATTATAAAGTATATTAGTATAACTAAATATTAATTATAATAAGCTAATAGAGGATATAAAGGATAATTATATTCTATCTTATTCTTTCTAAATTAGAAATTGCATAAGCCTTAAGATTGGAAAACTTATAGTAAGAAGCATTCTTATTTCTACTTAGGCTCTACTAGTTTACTACCTCTAGATTTACAAATATTATAATAATAACTCTCCCTGAGTTATAACTAATTATAATAGTAGGCTTAGATACCTTTGAACAAATAGGGCAAAATAGCACTAGTAACCAAATCTAATGCATCAATAGCAAATGCATCCGGGAAATACACAGCATTCAGTCTTCTCACCTTCAATTTAACCCTAATAATTCACGCCTCTTTACTGACATTGGCACTATCTCTATTCAAGGCCCTGTTTTATCGGGGAAAAATACCACTATACCCCTTGCTAATTGCCTTTCAGGCTTAGGGATTAGTGAAGACGGCTGCTGGATTATATGGCAGCATTGGAGATATAGTCTCTGTATGCACTAGACTGGTAATAGTCGATGAAGAGAGCGGTATCATCTGCCTAGTTTACTATATAACGCAAGAATACCTTAAGTAGACATAGGAATAATGGTTTTAAGACCTAGAATCTATAATTATGACAATCTGCGTTACCTATCTCTTATTCATTGTCTTTGAGACTGAGTTTTGTAAAATGGACTATAAGTTTAAGAAGCGATTGCGGTTAAATCTGTTCTATGATTATACTGTATATAACTGAGGACATTATGCTCTTAAGGATAAGATACTAAGTTAAGTCATGAGCCCCATCAGCACATCATCCAGCGCAGCATAGCCAGGTCGAAGCTGTAGAGGGTTCAGATCGGACTCGGGTGCAGCCAAGCGGCTCAAGGCGTCTGGGATGGAGTTCTTCTTGCTAGGCAGGTGGAAGTTCTGTACTGTAACTCGTACTTAGAGCCGTCAGTTCGCTCGGTCGGTGTTCGAGATCTGGGTCCTTGCGAAGGTGATGGAGGACAACTTTAAATGATGTTCAAGGGCTATGCTGAACTGAAAAAGAAAAAAGAGTGGGAGCATTCCTCTGAGGGGTTGTATGACATATTCCTAACGAGGAAGTGGGTGGTTATTAGGTATTATGACCTTTAGAGCTCTTAGCTGTATTGAGTCGATCGTAGTGGTTATCTTGTTGATTGATTCCTTACTCTTTAGACATAGAATTTGAACAAGCCTAAAAACATCCCTAAGTAATACAACCTGCAAATATAGCATAATGCTCATAAAGTTTTCTTAATAGTAACAGTAGTAGCCACCTAGTTCACACTAAGTCTGCTCCCTTCTTAATAAGAACCCTCACTACTGCCTCATAGCCATTGTTTAAGGCCCATGAGAGTGGTGTCATCCGTCCGTATCACTGGCGTTAACGTTTGCTCCCTTCTCGATAAGAAGCCCTACTACTGCCTTATGGCTGTTGTTTAAGGCCCGTAAGAGTGGTATTGATCTATATTTATTGCTAGTGTTGACATCTGCTCCCTTGTCGATAAGAAGCCTTGCCACTGCCTTATGGCTGTTCTCTAAGGCCCATAAGAGTGGTGTTCATCTATATTTGCCGTTGGCATTAACATCTACTCCCTTATCGATAAGAAGCCCTACTACTGCCTTATGGCTATTCTCTGAGGCCTATGAAAGTAACATTTAGCCCCCCTAATCTACCTTATTGATAGTTGTCCCTATCTAGAGAAGCAGCTTGACAATGCTAGCCTGACCATTCTAGGCAGCCTAAGATAGTAGTATTCAACTTTTATACTCTTTTAAGTCTTTCCTATAGTTTAAACCTTTTATAATATTAACTCTATTATAGATGCTTAAAGGAGAGTTTATAAGAGTAGTAATAGTATCTTTCTTACTATTGGCTAAAGTGGCAAATAGGAGGTACTTATATCTCTCTTTAAAACAATAAATATATAGATCCTCTTTAAGCCTTATGTAGATAAGCTCTAAGAATCCTTTTTCTATAAGAAGATAGAAGAGACTTATACCTAGGCTATATTTATAAATCTTAAACTTTTTAAAAAGATTAATAATACTAATCCAGTTGGGAATAGGAAAACAAGATAGAAACTCATCCTAAGGTACTATATTTACTATAGTATTAGTATAATAGAGAATATACTAACTAGTATACTCTAAAAACAGATACTCCTTTGAGATTTCTATCTACTTATTGAATTTAGCTTCTAATAGTAGCTTATTAATAGATATATATACTAAGGTATAATTTATATATAAGTTATAATATTATTTAAGTCTCTTATAGCTTAGGCTCTCTTAATTAAATCTAAGATTAGGCTATAATTTATATAGACTTTTATCTTTAATAAGGAAATCTTAGATAGATTTATATATAAATTGTATAGTTAGCTATTTAGATTTTATAATCTTAGTAAATCCTTTTAAGGAATTAATAATATATCTATTAATTCTATTATTAGTATTTAGGATAGTAATATTTAGGATTTTAGGATTAGCTAGACCCTTCAGTAATAAACCAGACCAAAGAGTATAATAAAACTCTATTAATCATAAAGGCTACTTTATATAAAGAATCCAAAGGATATAAAGCAAGAGATCCTTTATATTCTCATTATTATACCTTAAAATACCCTTGAATAGTTCACTTAAGTTACTTAGTATTTTTATAAGTCTCTTTCTTAGAGCTAGTCTACTCTATTTATAATCTTTATTAAGAATATTAATAATAAGAATAATCTATAGGAAAATACTAATAGCTTTCCTAAGAAGTTAAAGTTATAGCTCTTTAATAAGTATAAGTTCTTTAATTTAGAAGCAGCTTATAATATAGTTTACTAAGTCTTTAATATAATCTAGCTAGTCCTTTAGTATAAGTTAAATCCCTTATTATATAATAATATAAGGATAATATTAACTAGAGAAATAGATTTAGAGTATAATATGATTATCTATGGATTATTCTATTAGATCTTTAAAGTATTAGACTATATTTATAACTTATTGTTTATTATACTTATTAAGAGTATTAATAAAGTAAGTAAATAAGTATTAGCTAAGGGTAGAAACTGTATTATAAAAAAGGTCCTTTAGGACATTTAAGTAAGGATAGCTATTCTAACTTAGGGAAACAAGGTTAGGATTGTCTAAGACTATCTAGAGATTAGGATAGCCTTTAAGAAGCTAGAATAGCAAAGATTAGTACATCCCTATGATTAACCTTTCTAGGTATTCTCCCTAAGCATTAAAGAAGAAAGAAACAGTAATAGAATACTTATAGTAGGCTTTGCTCTTTATGCTTAAGTATATAAACTTTATAATAGTTAACTTACCTATACCCAGCTTACTACTGATCTATAAGAAGCTATAATGTTGTATTAATTTTCTAGGATTAAGCTATGCTTGGTAGTTATTATAGTTAAGAAACCATTGATATGTTTTAGCATAGGCAGTTTTAATAGTCGATTTACAAGAACCCATCTGGTCAAATTTGAGGGAGTCTAGAAATCAACCTTCTAAACATTATACAATGAACTAAAGGTACAGTCTTAGCTGGCTAAGGCTGACTTTTACTATAGCTAACCTTATGCTCTAACTATGGAAAGTAAACCATACTCAGCAGTAATTATATTAGAATTACTAAGGCATTCTATAGTAAGAAAAACTAGAAAGTATACTCTTATTAATAATAATTGCATATAGCTATAAGTACTTAGTAAGTAAGCTACTAAGCAGGCTAGAAAACATTAATATAGAATATTTACCTCTTAATAGCCCTAAAAGTCTAAGTAAGAGTAAAAACAATAGGATTATTCCTTTTAAAGCTATAAAAGTAATACTTTAATGAATAGTAGTCCTAGGATTGTAACTATAGTGGCAACCTCTTATTGAAAACTGTGCAAGAGATTGCTCAACTGCAGTAAATATTCAGGAGTTATTATTATCTTACTGAAAAGTGCAACTAACCAGCTAAAGGGATAGCTATATCTAAGTATAAAGTATAAGTATCTTATATGCATTTCCTATCCTACTTAATGCTATAGGTACATCTAAAATATGTATTTAGTACTATAGAAATAATAAGAAACTAGACTAAATGCAACTTCCTAGGAAGTTAAAGCCACTTTATAGATAAGGCAATACTTATATAGGCATTATTATAACTATATTCAACCTATCTTTACTTATCTAAATCTATTATAATAACTTAGGCTAATAATATTATTCTTATTACTAGAGCTACTAGGGTTTAATATAATAAACTTAGGGAAAGAGAAATAAAAGAGAGCTTAACTTATCTTATATTTAACTAATTGAAAGCAATTCTCTACTGTATAAGTTCTATTCTATTCTTATACTAAGAGTAAATAAGATCTTAAGCCTTAAGCTATCTCTTATTAATATTAGAAACTTAACTACTCTTTCTACTCTCTATTGTAAGATTGTATAGTAATGCTAAGTGCACTTAATGAAAAGTAGTTTATTCTTATTATACTAATTGTTTTATTTCTAATGAATATAAAAGCCCTATTAAATATGCTTTACTATCCTATATATATAGAGATATAGATAGTTGTTTAATATCTAGTATAAGGACAAATCCCACTAATACCTATTCTAATGATAGTAGGCGCTCTTACCTAATGCATTATAGGAGAGTAATGCCTTAGACATAGAGCTTTTATATAACAGTTAGAAGTCTAACTACTCTATAAGCCAATCTAGTGAGTCCTATCCTAAGGCTAAGACCTTTATAAAGTCTTATATGATTCTAGTTGAGAGCTTAACTAAAGTTTAGGTATTAAACATTATTATACCTTTAGTAGTTCTTAATCTAGTAAAGATATTTATATATAATACTATATTATATAATAAGCATATTAACCTTTAATATATCCCTATGGACTATGTTTATAACTGCTTAAACCCACTCTATTGCTAATATTGCCACTCTCTAGAGCTCCCCCCTAGACATCCTAGTGTCTTATAAATACCCTTAATTATCCAAAGGAGTATATTAATAAAGGACTAAAGACTAACTCCTCTACCTATAAGCAACTTGAAAACGGCTAAAGGCTAATAGTGAGTATAAAATTGGTCTAACTCTAAAGATCCTAGTAATAGTAAAAGGATTATTACTATATGTTCTTATTAATAGTACTTAACTGATGTTAGTTGTTTATTAAAACCCCCCTAAGTACACTCCTATAAGGGAAATATTCCTTTATTATTTAGGGTTATATTAATATAGGTTAAAATGATTAATATATAGCCTAGTGCAATAAGCCTCTAGTATTGTTTGAAAATATTAGCCTCAGTTCTAATAGAGGCTGTAATATAGTTTATAAGTTTGTATATTTTATAACCTATAGTCTCTTATTTAGATTTAGTGTTTAGCAGATGGTATAGTATGTAATTTAGTTAGTATACTAATACTAGTATGCATTAAACATAGAGAGCTTTATATATAATACTTGAATTAAGAATATAGACTTAAATATAATATGGACTGGTCTAAGGCTAAGATATATATACTCTATAATTAGTAAAGCTTTATACTAGGAATTTATCCTATTTCTAGGCTTAAGAGGGTCTGATTCTAGGCTTGAAGGGGTCTATTTCTAGGAACATTAAAGGTTGTAATTCTGCAATGTATTAATGTATTGCAGCTAGTAATAGGGATTATGTATAGAAAGAAGCTTTTGATTTCTATGTAATAAGGGTCTCACAGGTCGATCTTATAGACCTGGCCGCAGTCAGAGGCCGGCCTGGGACTAAGGGGTCTATTAGGGCAACATAAGGTTCATTAGGTCATTGAAGGGTCCAATGGTCAGTCCTAGAGCCCGGGCCCGGGCCCGATGGGCTGTTGGGGTCCTGTCCCAGCGGTCTGACAGACCCGGGGCCCGGGGGTCAGACAGTCCCGATCAGGCCTGCCTATCCGGGGCTTGTTAGGGTCCCCGGCAGCAGCCCGAACTCCGACTCTAGGGCCGGAATCCCGTCCTCAAGGTCATCTTATGGTTTGATATAATAACTGAAAGAGGATCCCAGAAATGGTCCCACTCACAAAGGCCCCTACCTATTAGCACTAAGAAGACAAATATACATAAGGCTATAAATTTATCTTTCTTTCTATAATAACCACCCTTTGACCCTTATATATAGGCTATCAATATTACAATGGTTTTAGTTGTATATGAGTGTAGTATTATATGCTTTACTAGGGCTAGGCAGCTAGAGCTTAACAAAGATAACATTACCCCTTGGATTATTAAATCCATTGAAGAATACTCCCCTTCAATTAAGACTACTAAATATATACATTTCTTAAAGCTAACTAAAGTAAATTCCTATCAATCTATAGCACTATCTCTAGAGTCTATTGTATAAGACTCTAAGAGTAACTAAGACTAAAGGTTATACCTAGTAGGATCTAAGTATTTTATAAGACTATAAATTACTATAACTTTAAATTACAATAGGATAATACTATAATATTTCTTTTAGTAGTTTAACTAAACTATATATAGCCCCCAGTTAAGACACTCTTCTACTATAGAGCCTCTTTCTTCTTATTCTATTATTAAGCATCCTTCTGCAAAAGAAATTAAGGATCTATCTAAGAGATTAGTCAATAATAGGCAAATCAAAGGCTAATAATCTATTTTCTTCTACTAGATACACTTTAATGGCTGACTCTTGTATAAAATATAATATCTTATATATTATAGAACTATTAATAGAGGTTTTAATAACTGGAGGCCCTAGTGTAGAGTAGGGAGCATTAGATTGTATTACTGAACCTTGATTGCTAGCCTAGACAACTAGGTGCCTTTGAAAGTTATAAACTAATCTAAGTATATCTTTAATATCTCCTCTAAGCTAGTCTTAAAGCTCTTTTAACTTAAGCAATAGGTTCTTCTTCTTAGTATAAGGCAAGTGAGAGTTAAATATACTCACTTAGGTAAATAGAAGATTTAACAAGGATAATCTATATATCATTAGTGCTTATACACAAGCTAAAGGACCAAAAAGTATATATATAGTATAATATTAAATAAAGTTATTTGGCTAGCATTAGTCGATCTATTATAGGCATTTAGGGCATTAGAATAATATATCTCTCTATGTTTAGGTATGTTTATAAAGCTAGGTATTAGATAGTAAGAGAGTAGAAAGTCTTTTAGTGTATAATATAATAACTTAGGATTGTGAATGGGGACTTTACTAGTTCAAGGATTGATAGATAATATAATATTCAGTAATCAGTTTAATAGGTCTAAGATTTGGGCCTAGATAGTGCACATTAGAAACAGTGTATAAACAGATATAATATTCTTACTTAATGTATTCTTATATGTATTATTATATCTTATAGTATAATGGGTTTAGAATAGATATTACATTCAAAGGTTTCTAGGCTTATCTAAGAGAGGTTGAAAGGAGCAAGTTTATAGTAGGGCCTCTATATATACAGTTAACCCTACTAACCTATAGCTAACATCTCTAGTTCTGCCTAGCTACCCAAAAGTGCTTCTGAACACAGTCAATAGGGGCTATGTCTTAGACTTATGGATGTGCTATAAGCTGCTAATATAGAGCAAGACATATTAATACAGCTACCTATTTGCCTTCAGTTCTTTCCCTTATATTATACTTGTGTTAATGCTATACTGTATAGCCTAAGATAGGAGGGGGATACTACTCTTAAGCTAAGAAATATCTATATTGCTTTAAGTAAAGTTTATAATAAAATGAATAATAATTACTAACCTAAAAAGCTAGGTCCTAGAATAGGAATAGGAGTCTAAGAACTATAGGATAGATAGATAATATAGATTAGTAGTTTTATAGTAATAGTAGTAGGCATCTATATCTATATGTATAAAACGAGCTCTATTTAGACATTCTACTATACTATAGCACAGTGGATATATATAAACTAGCCTGCTACTATTATACTATCTTATCCTTAAGCAGCCTCCTCTTACTATCTATAGTTTCTACTGGATCAATATAATGCCCTCTCTATTATATATATTATATACTCTAAATAGTTATAATAGTAGATCTTATTTATTAATTAAAGGTTAATAGTACCTAAGAACATAGGTATATTAATACCTTAGATTAGCTGGAGGTACTTATAAACTATAGCTTTATGCTTAAGATTGAGGATAAATGCTTATATTATACTCTTACTAATGAATGTATAGCTATACATAAGTAGATTTAGCCTTATACTAACAGTCTATATATAGTAGTATACTTATATTCTATTAAGTATAGCAAGAAGGGGTTTTAATATAACTATTATCCTAATTATAATAGTACTTTTAAGCTCTCTCTAATTATTAATATCTTAGTCAGTTGCAATATTATATAACCCACTTTTATAATACTATTTAACATTTGATTACTAATTATATAGAGTAGGCAATTAGTAAAGGGGTATAAGTCTTAACTTACATATAATAGGATTGTATTATTACCCTACTAATATTCTCCAAGCTAGTCCTAAACATTATTACTATATGCTTTAAAGTATTAAATGTATTACCTTTTAAGCAGTAAGCCAATATATCAATGAATAGTATAATTAACTAAATGAAAGAGATTCTAGAAAGTTTTATAGAAGAATCTGCATTAGAATTTGCACCTCTCTTACACAAGCAATACTACCTTAACCCTATAATGCCTAAATTCTCTAATAATAACAATGTTAACTAGAACATTATCATTATACCTCTTGAGTGTAACAAAAGCCTAAGCAAGCGCTATACACCTACTAACAATGAAACACCCTAAGCCCCTTATAAGCGCATACAAATGCCTAGATCTAAGTCTAACTACTTACTGTTAGGACAATTATAGCAATCCTTCCAATTATCAGAGCGCTTTACTGGACGACTTTTGCTATAGAAACATTTACAAAGACTCAAGCTTAGCCCTTATAGCATTAGGTTTTAAGATCTAATTCATTTTAATAATAAGCCACCCAGTCTAGAAATACTACTTAAAATAGTAAATATTATTATAGAAGGAAAAGGCATTATTTCATTATTAACTTAAGAGGTACTTAAGCTTACTGTACAATTACATAAGGACTTGAAATAAGTATCTAGAGGCAATAAATACTTCTCTAATAACTATAATAAGGTTGAGTATATACTATTGCTAGAAGCTATACTTAGTATTATAACTGTAGCAGCTAAGTATAGTACCTACAGTTACCTAGAAGCTAACTAGAATCTTAAGGTCTATTAATAGGTTCTAGAGTTAGCATTTCAGCCACTAGGCTAAGCAGCATTCAAGCATCTTATTAACTTTATAGGCAGGTAGGCTATTCATTATAATCAATTTTACTAAGACCTTAGCTTACACTCTATTATAGTACTATAGTAGTTATTATCCCTATATATAGTAAACTATCCCCTTTAAAAAAGATTAACTTTTATATTTATATTAAGCTAGAAAACGATAAGTCCTTAGCGGCCATATCTACAACCTCAATCCGATTAGCCATTGCTAGCTTTTGTGATACTCTACCTAGTAGGATCTTGAATTTCATGGACTTTGCCCCCCTTGATTAGTGACTTATTGCCCTTAGTATTGAGATAAAGAAGCTGAGTGAGGACTTTGATAGTGCTAAGCTGTAACTTAGTGTTTGGCAGATGGCATACTGGGTTTTCTTATGATATCTAGTTGAGAGATCGTTAGCTGAAGCTCAGGCTGAGGCAGGAGAGGGAGAGAAAGCTGCCAGGTTAGTTAAATTGCCTGCCTTTATTCCTAGTATCATAATTCAAGGTCATGACTAGCATCTCAACTTTACTACGCTGGAGGTGCAGTAGACTTTGTTCTGGCAAAAAGTCATAATTGGGAGCATATCTAGTGCTAAGGGGGTCTACTAAATTGTTCACATTCTGTAGGTCCTACGCCAGTGGGTCAAGGATGAGTACTGGTCGTGGCTTTGGGATGCAATTCTCAGAGGCTGAGGGCTGTGCCAGATCGTCAATCCTGAATGGCATCACTGCTTGGCAGGGAAGATTGCGTCAAGATTTGACCCGGTAATTGGAGCCAGGCAGAGATTGGCAAGTGCGGCGCGGCCAATGTGGTGCGTGGCAGGGATGAAGTACTGAAAAGCACCGAGAGCATTCCCCA